>JAJOOF010000230.1:0-94168 GCA_029582545.1 Solanum lignicaule
AAGATCAGCATGAGTGACTCTATGTGATAAGGAGATGGGACAACTTCTATAGACTTCTTAGCCACAATAGATTCACCAATTGGAGTAGAGACAGAAAAAATGTCTAACAACACATCCGGATAAATATCAAACCTCATAGCCACATATGGTGTCATAAAAGACAAGGTAGCACTGGGATCAAGAAAAACATAAATATAAAGATGAAAGACTTTTAACATATCAGCAACAACATCGAGAGAACCCTCTTGATCATGATGAGTTTTAAGTTCATGGAATCATTTTTGTTTTAGAGCACTTGAACCCTAACCACTAGGTGAAGCTTGCCTACCATCCCTTCCCTTGTCATTTCTATATAGGAAATCCCTCAAGCAGTGACCAATCTTGCCACAACTAAAACCATTATACATGCTCATCAAGAATTTTCCCGGATATCTCTTTCCACACTTTTGGCATGCGGGAACCGAAGGTCCATTTCCACCACCATTTCCTCATTGAGGCTTAGAGTTAGATGATGAGTCCACAATTTGGACTAATTTAGGGATTTATTTTAATGAATTTAGTGTCCTCAAATGCATATTTTGTTTCAAAAATTGATGTAAATCCTTGAGTTTCAGGTATCTGGAGTTAGAGATAAAGCATGGTCACTATGGAGCAAAAAGGAACAAGGCAGGTAAAAAGAACAAAGAAAAGAAGGCCTGAGGATCTCCTAATGCATTAGGCGAGTCGCCGAATGGCCTTAACCTCGCCCAAAGTTCCAGTGTGCTGAGCCCTGAAGGAAAATATCAAGTCTGTGAGGAAAGGGAGTAGTCAGCACATCGCCGAGCAGTTTCGTGAAGCAGTTCCTTGTCGCCCAATGAATGAAAATGTGAAGATGCTGAAGGTAAAAGCTGAAAGAGGATGAACCAGAACAAAGGGCGGATCACCGAGTGTATCGGTGATCCCGACTAACTGTGCCGAGTGGTCCTTCGCAGCACAAATTTTCAAAAACTATAAATACCTATTTAGTTCTGTAGCTTAGTAACAAGTTGGAGAGAATTACTGAGACTTAGAATATTTTCAGTTTTTAGTTCTTAGAGTTTTTGGGAGACATTGTTCTTGAGCTTGAAGGTTTTCAACTCCAAGAAATTGGAAGTGGGTATCCAAGAATCTTCATCCTAGACGTGTTTAAAGACATTTTCTATCATACCCACTTGATGGAAACACTTGTGGGTAATGATTTCTATCTATTTTTCATGTCTAGCTAAAACCCCAATTCTTGGTGTGTGATTTTGTGAATATGGGTTAAATTTCTTGTTGGGTATTGCTTATTGTTAGTCTATTTGCTGTTTAAATATGATTTCATTTAGTAGTTGTGTTTGAACTTAATGGGAGTGTAGTTGCAAATAAGATTTCATCTTAGTGTTTTTGGCTTGCTCGAGAGAGAGGTTTTAAAACTAAGACTACTAAATTGATAGCCAATGGTTATTGGGTCGTCGTGGGTTCAACTCAAGAGAGTAAGGCCTAGACCTTTTCCCACACATTCAGCTCGAGAGAGTGAATGGACTAAGGCGGAGTCTGCTCTTAAATGCTGCAACTTGGTGTTCGAGAGAAACCGAGTTGATTCCGGGTAAGTTACTCAATAGAGAATTTACCCCAACTAAAGTGTAGCCTAGTTACAAATATTCAGTGATTTACTATCAATACCATTTACCCAATAGTATATTTTATCCCATATTCCTTTCACATCCCAAGAATCCCGTCTCCCTATCTTGCATCTATATATTTTTGCTGTTTTTGTTCATTAGTTGAATACAAAACTCCCCATTGATAATTGACATTCGTGTCACTTTTTTGATTTAATATGCTTTTATTCGTTAATATTTATAGCTATGATTGATTAGAACATAATTTTACTTTTATATTAATTCTTGCAACGGCTCCCTTGGGACTCGACCCCAACCTATTCGGTTGGGTTATATTACTGCACGCGATTGTTGACACTTGAATTGGAAGTCGTGTGTTTGATTACGTCGTTAAACAATCAAAATTGCGTCACTGCCAGGGAGTGGTGTTAGTTGAGAATTTTTAGTTTAGTAAAATTTTATTTCTTATTAGTTGTAGTTCTACTTTCTGAATTTTTAGTTTTGTTTTGCTTGTTTGAGCTTTGAAATAGAGGAGGTGAATATGTCGAGCAGTACTCGCGAGCAAATGTAGTTTCCTCCATTAGAAGTAATGATGTTCAGGGATCGCATTCTAACCTTCAACCCGAGACAGCAGGGAGGTTTTCCTAGTGATACTATGGCTAACCTCAAGAATGAGGTTTAAATGGTGACTTGCGTCGTGCCACGACGTTAACTAAGGCGCTGTTTGGGAGGCAACCCAAAACCCTTTATTGCTTTATTTTTGTTTTAGAAATAATGGTGTGTTGATTTTGCAGGTTAAAGTGTGGAGAGTGTTTGGAAATTGCAGGTTGGCAAGCTAAAAGGTCCAGTCAGCGCGCCCGACCTATTCCGCTGTTTGACTCAAAACATCTTCAAAGTGGAGTCTGTAAAACTAGGCGAGCCCAGGCAATTATTGGCTAGTTGCTGACCAGGTCGGCGATCCCGACATAGACCACCGTTTGGACCTCCACATTAAATGGAGGGTCTGTAAAACTTGGCGAGGTGAGTGAACACTTGACGTGTCACCGAGTAGGTCGGCGAGCGCCACTAACATCTCCGAATGGGCAAAAACTAGACGGTTTTAAAGGCCATTGGTTTCAAAGTTTCAAAACCTTCACTTTCCCTCGCTTTCAAACTTCGAGAAATCACACCTAGTTAGTATTTTCAACATTTTTGCACTCCATAGGTATTTTTGGTTGCTGATTGATGCTCGAACCTTAGATTACATTGCTGACTAGTGATTTAAATTTTCACTTGATCAACATTTAAGGTTAGTTTTCCGATCCCCAAGTTTATTTTTGATGTTTTGAACTCTTATGCAGGTGATCTAATTGTATTGTCTTGTGCTGAGCCTCTTTGATAGGATTAAAAATGTTTGAATGCCTATTTTTAATTTGAAAACATTACCCATATTAATCTAAATATTGAAACCCCGTAATTTGGTGCATTGGATTATGTTAAATCTTGTGGGTTATGCTCATATGATGTGGGTCCTGTTTGAATTTGAGCAGCGCATTGTTTAATTTTATTTTCGAAGATCACGGGGTTAAGTTCGAGAAGTGGGTTGAAAATAGGCATGTTGGGTCATTTGGCGAGCTGAGTCGAGCTCGTCGAACCACTCGGCGGTTCACCTAATGTCCCCATTATTCCTTTAAATTCATGCTATACTTGTTGTTCGGCTCTGTAACTTCCGGCAAGAAGCCTGGGTTGCCGAAGCGATTTGGCAACTCGCCGACCGTTTCGGCGAGTCTGCGTTCAACTGATTTTCAATGCTTTTGTTCAAATATTTTTTAACTTTTCCTTGAAGCTTTGCAGACATGGCCAGACCTAAAGTTGCTGGGAAAATTGTGCCACCTCGAAAGATTAGAGCACTAAATTTTAAAATGAATGAAGAGAGGTCGAATATTCCAAAGAAGGGTAAGCAAGAACACCCATCTAGAGATAAAATCAAGGGCAAGAGGCCTACTCCTCGGGACACCTCTGTTCCTTCATGGGCCCGGGGACTTTTCTCAGTTGTACGGAGATTTTTGGTGGATACACCCATGGCAACCCCTGATGAGTCTGGTGCTATTTTTCCTTTAACGGTGACTACATGCACTGATGCCCAAATCTAGACCGATGCAACAAACACAGATGGAGCAACTGAGTAGATAAGATCCCCTGTTTACCTCCATCCCTGTCTTTCTTTATTTTCAATTCTGGATAGTATTTTGTTTGCATTTGAGGACAAATTCTTTTATTTGTGGTGGGGTGAGGCCCACCTTTGTGTTTTGATCGTGTAATTGGGTTGTCAGCCATAATGTTGTGTTATACACTGCTTTTTGTGGATGTTTGAGCTTGTGGCTTGATGAGTCCACGATTTGGACTCATTTAGGGCTTCATTTTAATAGAATTAGTGTCCTCAAATGCATATTTTTGTCTCAATAACAGATGCAAATCCCTAAGTTTAAGGTATTTCGAGTTTGAGGCAAAGCATGGACACTACTTGGCAAAAAGGAATAAAACGGCTAAAAAGACGAAGAAAAGAAGGCATGAGGATCGTCTAATGCATTCGGCGAGTCGCCGAATGGCCTTAACCTCACCTAATGTTCCAGTGTGCTGAGCCCTGAAGGAAAAGATCAAGTCAGCGATGAAAAAGAGCAGTCGGCGCGTCGCTGAACAGTTCCGCGAAACAGTACTATATCTCCCAATGATCCAGAATGCGAAGATTCTTAAGGCAAAAGCTGAAAGGCGATGAAGCAGACCAAAGGGCGGATCGCCGAGTGCATCGGCGATCCCGACTAACTGCGCCGAGTGATCCTTCGCAACACATTTTTTGACAACTATAAATACCAGTTTGAGTTTTTATCTTAGTAAGATATTTTTAGATACAACATTTTATTTTTCTAAGTTTCAAGTAGAGAGACTGTTCTTAGACCTTGAAGATTCAAAGGGTTTCATCACCAAGAAATTGGACTTGGGTCTTAAAGATTGTTCACTCTTGACGTGTTTTAGGACTTAATTCTTCATACCCAGTTGATGGAAACTGATATTGGTATAAGTTTTTATCTCTTCTATATGTCTAGCTAAAACACCAATTCTTGGGGTGTGATTTTGTGAATATGAGTTAAATTATCTGTTGGGTCTTGCTTATTGATGATTTATTTGTTGTTTAAATGTGATTTCGTTTAGTAGTTGTGTATGAACTTAATGGAATTGTAGTTGCAAGTACGATTTCATCTTAGTGTTTTTGGCTTGCTCGAGAGAGAGGTCGTAAAACTAAGACTACTAAATTGATAGTCGGTGGTATTGGGTCAACGTGGGTTCAGCTCGAGAGAGTGAATCCTAGTCCTTCTCCCGCATATTCAGCTCGAGGGAGTGAATGGGCTAAGGCAGATGCTGTGCTTAATGCGGCAGCTCGGTGTTCGAGAGAAATTGAGTTGGTTCGGGGTAAGTTGCTCGAGAGAGAATTTACCCCCACTATAGTCTAGCCTAGTCACAAATACTCAAAAATTTACTATAAAAAACATGTACCCAATAATTTAGTCTATTCCGTATTCCTATCACATCCCAAGAATCCCTTCTCTCTATCTCGTTTTGTTATATTTTTACTGTTTTTGTTATTAGCAGAATACAAACCCCCATTGATAATTGACGCTTGCATCACCCCTTTTCGATTTAGTATGTTTATATTCGATAGTGTCTATAACTATGACTAATTAGAACTAAATTTTATTTTTCTATTAATTCTCAAAATCGTTCCCTTGGGACTCGACCCCAACCCTCAGTTGGGTTATATTACTATTGTACGATCGTAGACACTTAAAATTGGAAGTTGTGTCTTGATTACGTAAACATCAAAATGGCGCCGCTGTCGTGGAGTGGTCTTACTTGATAATTCTTAGTTATGTTGAATTTTGTTCTTGTTAATTATAGTTGAACTTGATTAAATTTTTAGTTTTGGTTTTTGTGTTGCTGTTTTGAACAGAAAAACTGAGCATATCTGCTAGCAACGGTGAACCAATGGACCACCCTTTTTTAAAAATGATGATGCTAAGGGATAACATCCTAAGTTTCAATAAATTAGAGGGTGAGTCAGTTTATGAGTTGTGGTAAAGGTTTAAGGCTCTCTTGCAGCAGTGCCCGATTCATGGAATTCCAGATAAAATTCTTCTGGAATGTCTCTATCTAGAGCCGGAACAGGGGTTGCCTTATGAAAGTGAGGCAAACCCCACTAATGGAACTTAAGTGGGGACCTGTGTTGTGCCACGATGTTAACTAAGGCGCTGCTTGGGAGGCAACCCAAGACCCCTTATCGCTTTATTTTTGCTTTAAGAAATAATGGTGTGTTGTTTGTGTAGGTTGAAGTGGGAAAGTTGTTGAAAAATGCATATTAGCGAACAAAAGGTCCGGTCGGCACATTATCGAAGAGGTCGGCGACCCCGACCCAGATCGCCGTTGGACTCAAGACAATTTCACACTGGAGTCTGTAAAAGTCGGCGAGCCCAGAAAATTATTGGCAAATCACCGACCAGGTCGGTGATCCTGATCTAATCCGCCGTTTGGATCCTCACATCAACTGAGGATCCTGTAAAACTCGGCGAGGTAAGTGACCGCTCGGTGTGTCGTCGAGTGGGTCGGCGAGCACGACTAATGTCGTCGAATGGGCGAGAACTGGATGGTTTCTTAAAAGGCCAAAGGTTTAAACTTTCAAACTCTTCAGTTTTCCTCACTTTCAATCGTCACAAACTCACACCCGCACCTTAGTTTCTATATTTTTGCAACTTTAAAGTATTTTAGTTGTTGATTTGTGTTCGGAGTAGATTACATTGCCGCCTAGCAATTCAAAAGTATTTTAACCGGCATCTAAGGTTGGTTTTCCGAACCCCGAATTTATTTTTAGCAATTTTGTACTCATTTGCAATGATCTTATCTTAGTGATGTGTGTTGGGCCTCTCTGTTCATAATTGTTTTTGCTTATGCCTGTGAAAATCTTGCCTATAGTGTTTATATTGTTAAAATCCCATATTTTTGTGCCTTAAAATCGGTTAAATCTTGTGGGGTTGGGCTTGCATGTTGTTGAGTCTAGCAGGGAGAAGTCTGAGTATCCCGAGATATGGTAAAGACCAATATTGTCATGCCACCCCAGAAAAGAGCACGTGATATCACAATAAATGAAGGGGGGGTCAAATCCTCCCAAGAAGGGAAGACAAAAACCTCAACTTGGAAATAAAGGCAAGGGTAAAAGACCTATTTCTGAAAGGGAGACTACTCCCCGAGGCCCCTATATTCCTTCATAGGCCCGAGGATTCTCTGCAGCTGTGCAGGTCTTTTTGACAGATACACCCTTGGCAGCTTCTAGTGGGTCTGGTACTGCTGTTTCTTCTGAGGCGACCCCGGGTACTGAGGCCCGAGACCAGACTGATGCACCAAACACAGATGGAGCAACTGAGTAGACAGGATTCCCTCTTTACCTCCCTCTCTGTCTTACTTTATTTTAAATTTTGGATAATTTTGTTTGCATTTGAGGACAAATGCTTTTATGTGTGGTGGGGGTAAGGCCCACCTTTCTTATGCTTTCTTTTGTGATTGATGTTTTGTTTATCTATTTGGGCCTTGTGCTAAATTTGTGTTACACTACTTTTTGTGGAAGGTTTGAGCTTGTGGCTCCTTGCTTTTAATTGAAAATGATTTTTGACCCTTCCGAAATTTTTTTCCACCTCTTGTATGTGTTGAATGTGACTGTTCTTTTGCAAATTCGAGTATCGGTTTTGATCAATAGCGATGACTTGAATAGTGCTCATAATTGAACAAACATGAATGTGCGGCTATGATGAGGCCAAATGAAGTTGCATAGACAATATGTGAACTCTTTGCATCTCGTTGTGACTAGCCAATTATCGAATCGAGTCTCTTGTGATGATCATTGCACACTAGCGAAAGTGTGGAGTCTTGTTTGACCTTGGTGTCAATGCCTTGTGTGATGAGCTTACTTTGAACCATGCATCATAACACCTAGAATTTGCCCTGTTGGTCCGGTTGACTAAGTAAGGCTATATCTTGATATGATCTTAGGCAACTTCGAAGAGTGTGAACCAATTTGACATATACCTCTTTTGTGGCCTACCTTGTGAGTGTGTGAACCTCTTTTGAACACCCCTTGAGCCTTACCTTTCTTTGGAAGAAACTTGATGAAAACATGACCTCCCTTAATCCACTACCTATAATCGTCTTGATTTGTGGTTGATTGAATAGCCAACTTAGGCCAAAAGCCTAAGTTGGGGGTGTGGTGAAAAGAGAAGGCAAGTCAAGAAGTGCAAGAAAAGTCTCCTTTAACCCATGGTTTTGAGAAAAATGGAACCCCTCCATACAAAAAAAAGAGAGAGAAGAGAAAAGAAAAGAATGAAAAAAAGAAGGAAAAAGTCATGGAATAAAGTACAAAAGAAATGGGGTTTTTGAACAATCCATGGAAAGTGAATAATGGAATGACTTATGAGCACTAAAGAAAATGATGAAAGAAGAGGAAATGATGTGTTGTGAGCACCACATTTCATGAGAATAAAAGTCACTGAGCCTAAATGACCATACCTTTACACTCAGCCCCATTACAACCCTTGAAAAGACCTTTTTGATCTTGAGTGAGCTGAAGCAAGTGTCGATTGGAAAATACGGGCAAACCTATGGGTGAAGTCATGCATTATGTTCATCTTTGTGAGTGTGAGAGTTGCATTTGATTCCGAAACTTTAAATTGTTGAACCATTGTGTGTGAATATGGAATCATTCGTTGTGTGAGGGCATTTGAACACTTTAGTTAAGCTTGGACTTGCATTTAAAGAAAGTATGGTGAGCTTGAGATTCTTTGATAATGGTGTGTCACAACTTGAAACTTTGAGTACACATTTGATCTTCGCATGAGTAAATTGAGTCTTGTGTGTGCATTCATGATTGAGTCTTGTGTAGCACTGTTCGAGACATCCTTTTTAAACTACCGAACTTGAGTTTTACTTGAGGACAAGCAAAATTTTAAGTTGGGGGTGTTGATGAGTCCACAATTTGGACTCATTTAGGGCTTCGTTTTAATAGAATTAGTGTCCTCACATGCATATTTTGTCTCAATAACTGATGCAAATTCTTAAGTTTCAGGTATTTGGAGTTTGAGACAAAACATGGACACTACTTGGCAAAAAGGAACAAAACGGCTGAAAAGACAAAGAAAAGAAGGCCCGAGGATCACCTAATGCATTCGGCGAGTCACCGAATGGCCTTAACCTCGCCTAATGTTCCAGTGTACTGAGCCCTGAAGGAAAAGATCAAGTCAGCGATGAAAAGGAGCAGTCGGCATGTCGCCGAACAGTTCCGCGAAGCAGTACTATATTGCCCAATGATCCAGAACGCAAAGATGCTAAAGGGAAAAGCTGAAAGGCGATGAAGAAGACCAAAAGGCGGATCGCCGAGTGCATCGGCGATCCTGACTAACTGCGCCGAGTGATCCTTTGCAGGACATTTTTTGACAACTATAAATGCTAGTTTGAATTTTTATCTTAGTAAGCAATTTTTAGATACAACATTTTATTTTTCTAAGTTTCAAGTAGAGAGACATTGTTCTTAGACCTTGAAGATTCAAAGGGTTTCATCTCCAAGAAATTGGACTTGGGTCTTAAAGATTCTTCACTCTTGACGTGTTTTAAGACTTAATTCTTCATACCCAGTTGATGGAAATTGATATTGGCATAAATGTTTATCTCTTCTATATGTCTAGCTAAAACCCCAATTCTTGGGGTGTAATTTTGTGAATATGGGTTAAATTATCTATTGGATCTTGCTTATTGATGGTTTATTTGTTGTTTAAATGTGATTTTGTTTAGTAGTTGTGTATGAACTTAATGGAATTGTAGTTGCAAATATGATTTCATCTTAGTATTTTTGGCTTGCTAGAGAGAGAGATGTCGTAAAACTAAGACTACTAAATTGATAGCCGGTGGTATTGGGTCGACATTGGTTCAGCTCGAGAGAGTGAATCCTAGTCCTTCTCGCACACATTCAGCTCGAGATAGTTAATGGGCTAAGGCGAAGGCTGTGCTTAATGCGGTAACTCGGTGTTCGAGAGAAACCAAGTTGAATCAAGGTAAGTTGCTCGAGATAGAATTTACCCCCACTATAGTCTAGCCTAGTCACAAATACTCAAAAATTTACTATCTAAAGCATGTACCCGATAATTTAGTCTATCCCGTATTCCTATTACATCCCAAGAATCCCGTCTCTCTATCTTGTTTTCTTATATTTTTACTATTTTTGTGATTAGCAGAATACAAACCCCATTGATAATTGACGCTTGCGTCACCCCTTTTAGATTTAGTATGTTTATATTCGATAATGTCTATAACTATGACTAATTAGAACTAAATTTTATTTTTCTATTAATTCTCAAAATCGCTCCCTTGGGTCTCGACCCTAACCCATTCGGTTGGGTTATATTACTATTGTATGATCGTAGACACTTGAATTGAAAGTTGTGTCTTGATTACGCAAACATATGGCTCCTTATGCTTTAATTGTAAATGATTTTAGACCCTTCCAAAATTTTCTCCCACTCTTTTATGAACTTGAATGTGGATGTTCTTTAGCAAATTTGAGTCTCGATTTTGATCTATATCGATGACTCAAATAGTGCTCATAATCGAATGAACATGAATATGTGGCTACGATGAGACCAATTGAAGTTGCATAGACAATATGTGAACTCTTTGCATCTCATTTTGATTAGCCAATTATCGAATTGAGTCTCTTGTGATGAACGTTGCACACTAGAGAAAGTGTGGAGTCTTGTTTGACTTTGGTGTCAATGCCTTGTGTGATGAGCTTACTGTGAACCATGCATGATAACACCTAGAATTTGCCCCGTTGGTCCGGTCGATTAAGCAAGGCTATATCTTGATATGATCTAAGGCAACTTCGAAGAGTGTGAGCCACTTTGACATATACCTCTTTTGTGGCCTACCTTGTGAGTGTGTGAACCTCTTTTGAACACCCCTTGAGCCTTACCTTTCTTTGGAAGAAACTTGATGAAAACATGAACTCTCTTCATCCACTACCCATAATCCTCTTGATTTGTGGTTGATTGAATAGCCAACTTAGGCCAAAAGCCTAAGTTAGGGGTGTGGTGAAAAGAAAAGGACAAGTCAAGAAGTGCAAGGAAAGTCTCCTTTAACCCATGGTCTTGAGTAAAATGGAACCCCTCCATACAAAAAAAAGGAGAAGAAAAGAATGAAAAAGAAAAAGTCGTGGAATAAACTACAAAAGAAATGGGGTTTCCGAACAATCCATGGAAAGTGAATAATGGGATGAATTATGAGCACTAAAGAAAATGATGAAAGAATAGGAAAGGAAGTATTGTGAGCACCACATTTAATAAGGATAAAAGTCACTGAGCCTAAATGACCATACCTTTGCACTCAACCCCATTACAAGCCTTGAATAGACCTTTTTGATCTTGAGTGAGCTGAAGCAAATGTTGATTGGAAAATACGGGCAAACCTATGGGTGAAAGCATGTATTATGTTCATCTTTGTGAGTGTGAGCGTTGCATTTGATTTCAGAACTTTAAATGATTAAACCATTGTGTGAGAAAATGGAATCATTCTTTTGTGTGAGGGCATTTGAATACCTTTGTGTAGCTTGAACTTGCATTTGAAGCAAGTATAGTGAGCTTGAGAATCTTTGATAATAGTGTGTCACAACTTGAGTCTTTTAGTATACAATTGATCCTTGTATGAGTAAGTTGAGTCTTGTTGTGTACATTCATGATTGAGTCTTGTGTAGCACTGTTTGATACATCCTTTTTGAACTGCTGAACTTGAGTTTTACTTGAGGACAAGTAAAAGTTTAAGTTGGGGGTGTTGATGAGTCCACAATTTTGACTCATTTAGTGCTTTATTTTAATGAATTTAGTGTCCTCAAATGCATATTTTGTCTCAAAAACTGATGTTAATCCTTGAGTTTTAGGTATTTGGAGTTAGAGACAAAGCATGGTCACTATGGAGCAAAAAGGAACAAGGCAGCTGAAAAAAACGAAGAAAAGAAGGCCTGAGGATCGCCTAATGCAGTAGGCGAGTCGCCGAATGGCCTTAACCTTACCCAAAGTTCTAGTGTGCTGAACCCTGAAGGAAAAGATCAAGTCTCTGAGGAAAGGGAGTAGTCGGCGCATCGCCGAGTAATTCCGCGAAGCAGTTCCCTGTCGCCCAATGAATCAAAACGCGAATTTGCTGAAAGCCAATGAACCAGACCAAAGGGCGGATCGCCGAGTGTATCGACAATCCCTACAAACTACGCCGAAGTGTCCTTCGTAGTACAATATTTTTTGAAACTATAAATACCTATTTAATTCTGTAGCTTAGTATCAAGTTGGAGAGAATTACTAAGACTTGGAATATTTTCAGTTTTTAGTTCTTAGAGTTTTTGGGAGACATTGTTCTTGAGCTTGAAGGTTTTCAACTCCAAGAAATTGGAAGTGGGTATCCAAGAATCTTCATCCTAGAAGTGTTTAAAGACATTTTCTATCGTACCCACTTGATGGAAATACTTGTTGGTATTGATTTCTATCTCTTTTTCATGTCTAGCTTAAACCCCAATTCTTGGGGTGTGATTTTGTGAATATGGGTTAAATTTCCTATTGGGTATTTCTTATTGTTAGTCTATTTGCTGTTTAAATATGATTTCGTTTAGTTGTTGTGTTTGAACTTAATGGGATTGTAGTTGCAAATACGATTTCATCTTAGTGTTTTTGGCTTGCTCGAGAGAGAGATTTTAAAACTAAGACTACTAAATCGATAGCCGATGGTTATTGGGTCGTCATAGGTTCAGCTCGAGAGAGTGAATCCTAGACCTTCTCCCACACATTCTGCTCGAGAGAGTGAATGGGCTACAGTGGAGGCTGCTCTTAAATGCTTCAACTCAGTGTTCGAGAGAAACCGAGTTGATTCAGGGTAAGTTGATCGAGAGAGATTTTAGCCCTAATAAAGTCTAGCCTAGTTACAAATATTCAGCGATTTATTATCAATAGCATTTACCCAATAGTATATTTTATCCCATATTCCTATCAGATCCCAAGAATCCCGTCTCCCTATCTTGCATCTTAATATTTTTACTATTTTTGTTCATTAGTTGAATACAAAACCCCCCATTGATATTTGACATTCGTGTCACTTTTTTGATTCAATATGCTTTTATTCGTTAATGTTTATAGCTATGATTGATTAGAACATAATTTTACTTTTCTATTAATTCTTGCAACCGCTCCCTTGGGACTTGACCCCAACCCATTCGGTTGGGTTATATTACTGCACGCGATCGTTGACACCTGAATTGGAAGTCATTTCTTTGATTACGTCATTAAACAATCATTAGATGCTCTTTCTTTGTTGAACTTAGGAGCCTGAGAAATGGAGGAACCTTGACCAAAAATCATTTGTCGGAACCTAGAACGAACATATCCATCAGGCCTTGAATGTGAAAAGTCACCACACCAGTCTTTGCTCACTTTGCCTCCTTTGGCCTTTCCTTAATCTTTTCTTTTTCAATTTGTTGAGCAAGAATCATTAGAAGAGAAATGTCTATTTCATTGATGATCATGGCGGTACAACATTCTTTAACCACTATCTCAGACCTTCCCGAAACAAACTTGCTCATCCTTACCCTAGGATAGGCAAGGCATAGTAGGAGCATATCTAGACAACTGTATGAACTTCAAGGCATTCTTCTTGACACTCATATTTCTTTGATGAAGGTTGATGAATTAAAGTACCTTTGCCTCCCTCATCTCAAGGGGAACGAACCTATCAAGGAAAGCAACCTTAAACTTTTCACAATCAAGAGGACCCGCATCAATCACCCTCTCTTCCTTCCATTGGTTGACCCAAATTTGAGCAACGCCTTTAAGTTGATAAGCGGCCAATTCTATCTTTTCCACCAGCGTCACACCCATGATCATTAAGACCTTGTATACTTCATCAATGAACTCTTAAGGATCTTCCTCAACCTTGGAACCATGAAACTCCAAGGGATTCATTCTAGTGAAGTCCCTTACTCTTGTTGCCACCGTACCCACATTTGGGTTCACGGAGACCACAACCTCCCTATTGGCTTGAGCCAACACTTGAAAATCAGCTTAAAAACTCCACATTAGCCACTTGTTCAGCCAAAGGGTCGACCAGAACCTGAGAAACTTCTTGAGGAGCTTCTCATTCCACATTCTCATTCACATTCCTCCTAACATAAGCTCTTCGAGGGGACATATCCTAAAAAGGATTGGATAAGGATTAAGAGAGAGACATATAGAGTTACACTCTATCACACGACTTTAGAATGATGAAAGAAGTGAAATTTCTTTAACATCTTATAGCCTTCTATTCATAAATGTGGCGCGCTTCACATTTATGAACAAGACTCTACTTGATATGGCTTATGATACATCCTAGGATCTTTCTAAACATTTTGCTCTAAATACAAAGTTTGTCACAACCCACAGTACACCCTAGGCGTAACATGGTGTATAGGACCCCGAGAGGCCCTATAAAAGCCACTTAGCATTTATCATACAAGATAATAGAAGCAAAGACATTAAAAGATAGCATTTTATATATCAAAAGAATTTGCCAAAGCAAAAGTCTAACAGAAGTCTCAAACCAATCTAATATATCATAAGGAAACTGATTGGGTGATACGCCCAGATTACACCTCCCTAAAGAAGTATAAGAGGTCATTGTCAAATACAGAACCTAACAGAGGTTAGGATCGTTCCTACAAGGAATATGTTCTAGACTTGGGATAATTTAATGTTTATTGTACTTTTAGTCAGATTAATTCCGTAAAAGGAGGGATTTGTAAACAAAATAATTAAATGATTGATTTGTTGTAACAATTAACAAGTAAGCAAAATTCACAATTTGTAATATCAATATGAGATGAAACTAGGGCATAAATGTTCCCCACAAGTTCTTAAAACAATAATCCTAATAATAGTAACTCTCTCCTAGTGTTAACATGCAAGGTTGGTAAGGTAGGTTTATCTTAAGTGATTGGTCTTCCAAGTAGGGAATTTCAACTCGCAACTTGGTCGATCTGCGAGTGTATGCTTTACTAACCCTTACCCTTAACCCAAGATTAGCCCTCGCAGAAGGTGGGTTAGACTATTAGATAACATATTATCACGCTAAATCTCTGTTGTTCAATCCCTTTCTAATTCATTACTTCCTTGGCTGGGCAAGTAGAAATAAGGTGAGTTTTAACGTTGCGCACTGTTAAAAAACATTCAAAACGAATGAATTAACAATACATGCAGAAAAACTAGTTTAGTATTACTTTATTATTAGTTTTACGTTGTTAATTACTCATAGTTCTGATGAGTCCACAATTTGGACTCATTTAGGGCTTTATTTTAATAGATTTAGTGTCCTCAAATGCATATTTTGTGCAAATATTTGATGTATATCCTTGATTTTCAGGTATTTGGATTGAGGTACAAAGCATGGACACTAATGAGCAAAAAGAAACAAGGCAGTTGAAAGAACGAAGAAAAGAGGGCCTGATGATCGTCTAACCCAGTGGGCGAGTCACCGAATGGCCATGATCTCGCCTAAAGTTCCAGTGTGCCAAGCCCTGAAGGAGAAAATCAAGTCGGCGACAGAAAGGAGCAGTCGGCGAATCGCCGAACAGTTCCGCGATGCAGTGCTAGATTACCCAAAGTTACAGAACTTAAAGATACTGAAGGCCAAAGAAAAAAAGGCGATGGAATTTACCAAAGGGCGGATCGCCGAGTGGATCGACGATCCCAACTTATTGCATCGAATGGTCGTTCGCAGCATATTTTTGGCGACTATAAATACATTTTTAAATTCTTAGTTTTGTATTAGTTTTCATAGTATCTAATTTTATCAATCAGTTTTAGAACTCTAAGTTTGGAGACAATATTTTCCTTAGCTTTGAAGATTTGAAGATTTCCATTTTTGAGGAATTGGAAGTGGGTCTTTGAGATTCTTCAAACTTGACCTTTGTAAATACGAAATTAATCATACCCAATTGATGTAAACACAACTTGGTAACGATTTTTATCTTTTTATGATGTCTAGCTATAACCCCAATTCTTGGGGTGTGATTATGTGATTATGGGTTGATTTAGCTACAGGGTTTTGTTAATTGATAGTTTAAATGTTGTTTAAAAGTGATTTCAATCAGTAATTGTGGTTTAATGTAATGGGTTGTTGTTACAAATGCAACTCTAACTTCGTGTTTTTGGCTTGCTCGAGAGGGAGGTTTTAAAGCCAAAATTATTGATTTGATGGTCTGTGGGTATTGGGTTGTCATGTGTTCAGCTCGAGAGAGTGAATACTAAATCCTTTTCAACACTTTCAGCTCGAGAGAGAGGACGTACCAGTCCCTGTGGGATTGGACCCCAACTCACTTAGTTGGGTTATAAATAACGATCGTTGGCACTTAGTATTGGAAGAAGTGTCCTGATATGTGAAATCAAAATGGCGCCGCTGGCGGGGAGTGGTGTTGTTTAAGATTCTTTAGTTAAGTTGAATTTTGTTCTTGGTAGTCATAACTAAACTTACTTACTTTTATTTTTGGTTTGTATGTTGCTGTTTTGAGCAGCATAAATGAGCATGTCTTGTAGCAATGGTGACCAAATGAACCTCTCTCCTTTAAGAATGATGATTCTTAGGGATAACACCCTAAGTTTCAGGCATATAAAAGGTGAGTCAATCCATGAGCTGTGGCTGAGATTTAAGTCACTACTACTGCAATGCCCAGCGCATGGAAATTTAGATAACATGCTATTGGACTGCTTCTATAGAGGTCTTGGTTTGGAAAACAGAGGAGTGGCTTACCAAATGTCTCCGGGGAGACTCTCATGACTACCCTAGGCAATATCAGCCCAGCTCCTTGATCACATGGCCAAGACCAACAAGGAGATTGAGAAGTACCATATCTTGGCCACACTATTAACTCAGCTGGATCTAGTGGCCAAAAAGATCTTGGAATTGTAAGCACCAGATAAAAAGAAAGACCGGTACATTCCCCCTCATGAACGTATCAAGCCCAAGTTGTACGAGGGTGGACAAATAGAAGAGACACTCTCTATCATTCTTCACAAAGTCGAAGATCACGACAAAGTGTTGAATAAGATAAAAGAGAATGTCTCACTACTGAATGAGATGACTGCTTCCCATTCAATATCTGTTCAGCTGCTAGAGACTCAAATGGGTCATGTGTTGTCTCGTCTCTACCCCACAAATCAAGATTGAGTGGGGAAGTCGTGCTAAGACGTTAACTAAGGCGCTTCTTGGGAGGCAACCCAAGTGTTTATCATTTTATTTTCTTTCTTTTAAGTTTGAAATAATGGTGTGTTGATTGTGCAGGTCAAAGTGTGGAAGGTGTTTGGAAGGTGCAGGTTGGCGAGCTGATAGTCCAGTCGGTGACTCACCGAAGAGTTCGGTGTGCCCGACTTGGACCACCGTTAGACTCAAGACAATTTTAAATAGGAGTGTGTAAAACTCGGCGAGCCCAGGAGCATCTTGGTGAATCATCGATCAGATCGGTGAATCGCGATCTAGCTTATTGTTTGGACCCCCACATTAACTGGAGGTCTTGTAAAACTCGACGAGGTAAGTGCCCACTCGGCGTGTCACCAAATGAGTCGGTGAGCAAAACTAATGTCACCGAAAGGGCCAGAACTGAATGGTTTTTAAAGTCCAAAGGTTTAAACTTTCAAACTCTTTCACTTTCCCTCACTTTTAATCTTGCCAAACTCATACCCACACAATATTATCTATATTTCTTGCATTTTTATCGCATTTTGGTTGCCGGATTTGTGTTTGGAGTAGATTTCTCTGCCGCCTAGCATTTCAACTTATTTAATCGGCATATGAGGTTGGTTTTCCGAACCCCAAATTCATTTTTAGTATTTTGTACTCTTATGCAATTGAATTTTATCTTAGTGATGTGTGCTGGGCCTCTCTGATCGTAATTGTAATTATGTGTGCCCGTGTTATCTTGAATATCGTGCCATAAATGCCTATAATGCTTATTTCGCGATATTTTGTATTTTAAGATTGATTAAAACTTATGGGGTTGTGCTTGCATGTTGTTGGGTCTAGTCGGGTGAAGTCTAAGTAGCCCGCATTTGTGCCAAATGACGTATTTTGCCCAATGATGGAGCGGTTGACGTCTTCTTAAGGGCAAAAGCCATGAAATGGCCAAATTTTGCCAAACTGGGAGAAGTCTGAATATTCCAGGGGCATGGGAGTAATGGGTCTTAGTTTACTATGATGGGTGCATGTTTTGATTTTTGTTTTAGGGGGTTGCGGGGTTGAATTTGGGATGTTGGGTTGAAAATAGGCACGTTGGGTCATTTGGCGAGTTGGGTCGAGCTCGCCGAACCACTCACCGGTTTGCCAAAGTTCCCCATATTGCCTTTAATTTCATGCTATATGTGAAGTTTGGTTCTGTAACTTTATGCGAGAATCCTGAAGTCACCGAAGGCACTCGGCGACTCGCCAAAAGTCCTCCTTAATCGCCCGTTGTTTGCGCTCCTGACCCTTAATTGCACTGTAACTTTCGGTGGGCTAATCTTTGCTCACCGAATGCTGTTGGCGGTTCACCGAAAGGCCCTTCCATCGCTGACATGCAAAAGTTTTCTGAGATTTTTGAGCCAATCCTTTCGGCGAGACCGATCTAACTCGCCGATCTGTCTGCAACTACTTTTCTGTGCATTTGATTGAACTGTTTCTAACTTTTCCTGATGTTTTGCAGATATGGCAAGGACAAATCAGGACATGCCACCCCGAAAAAGAGCACGGGCCATTACTATAAATGAAGGAGGAACTAACCCTTCCAAAAAGGGAAGGCAAGAGCCTCCAAAATGAGGCAAGGGAAAAGGTAAAAGGCCCGTATCTGAGGCTCTGGAGCATAACTCTGTTAGTGAGGGTCCCCATACAACATTCTCTGAGACAGAGGACGAACATCCCCTACAGTCCCGACAGGCTGAGATCTGTGCTAGATCTCGCCCGGACTCAGCTAGAGTCCCTCCAGTATCCAAACCAGCAGATTCAGTGCCAGCATCGGCACCTCCTGTGGCTCCAGTGCCACCAATAGATCCTCCTCCCTGACTCACAAATAGATTAAAAGTTGATGGGCTGTGAACTATCCTCGAGGAGAAATTATTATCTATAGAGGACCTTGATGGCGGGTAGTCCACTATGAGGGACAACCTTCACTTCCACAGGTTTGAGTAGTTCACCAGGCCAAGAGGTCCCTATATTCCTTCGTGGGTTTGGGAGTTCTATACAGCGTATGGTGACTTGGTCCCGAAGAGCAAGAAGAAGACTAGTGAGTTCAGACCGGTTAAGTCAGTCATAGTTTGGGAAAAGAAAGTTAGATGAAATAGCGAGTACATCAATAACGTACTTGACAGGGGATATGACTTTGACTACCCCAACCTGGCTACCAATACAACATCATTGGATGAGCTCAAGGGTTGGCTGGCGCCCCTTATCTCAGACTCCACCCCGAGGTGGATAGAGGCAAGAGTCCCTATCAAAAATAGGGACTTGAGTGTAGCTGCACATTATTGGTTTGAATTCATCAGCAGCTCTATTATGCCTTCCCAAAATGAGTCTGTTCTCCGTCATCCTAAGGAGGCGTGCCTTGGGTCGACTATTTAGAGGAAGAGCATCGACATGGGGCTTATTATTGAGCAAAAGAGAGCAATGACGGCCAAGCAGAGGCATACTTCTCTTCCATTCCCAGTCTTGATCACGGAGTTATGCCGGCGTGCTGGAGTTCCCCGGGATGATACGAGAAATATTGAGGTTACCCCTTCTTCCTCCACTGACATCTAGCATATTGAGGCCGAGTACACACGAGAGGAGGCTGACAGGAGGAGAGAAGCTTCATTGGATACATCCTCGGAGGTGGAAATTGATTTTATACCTGTACAGGCATCTTTGCCTACTCCGGCCTTCGGGCCTTCAGGTACAACTATTCTGACTTCTTCTTCTTCACAGGCTCTAGGTGCATCTACCTCTGCCCAGCCCACCAAGATCACTCAGGCTATGATCCTGAAGATGTGGCACCTGGCTCATTCATCTGATGTGAGGGCGACTAGACTAGAGAGATCTATCTCGTGGATGATTGAGGCTGCCATCTTAGCTACACTTACCCCTCTTCAAACTTCCATTGACATTCTCACTACGAGAGGTGAGGCTTGTGATAGCAGACAGGGGGAGACCTTTGAGGTTACGACTTTAATAGCCGAAGTAGGATATTTGAGGAAGTACGTAGCCTATCTAAAGTCTACTGACTTCACTTCATTACTAGAGGCTGATGATGATGTGGACGCTCTTGAGACTTCAGAGATTCCTCCGGCTACTACCAGAGATGTACATAGGGATGATACAACAGTTGATGAGTCAGAGACAGAGACTGACGAGGAGCATATTGAGGTAAGAGAGGATAGCATTTATGGAGAACTGCCAAATCTGGAAGAGACTATTGTACAGTCAGTGATCCAGATATCACTGACCGAGATGTCCATGGAAGCTCCTAGCGGATCAGGTACTGCTGATGCTACATCGGGCACTGATGCGCATGCCCAGACAGATGGAGTGACTGAGTAGACATGATTCCTTTTTACCTCCCTCTCTTACTTTTTGACCTTTGGATATTTTATTGTTTACATTTGAGGACAAATGACTTTTGATTTGTGGTGGGGTGAGGCCCACCTTGTGTGTCTATTTTTCTATATATATATTGGGTTTTTGAGCTTAATATTGTGTTGATACTATTTTTGTGGATGATTGAGCTTGTGGCTCCTTGCTTAAATTGTTAATGATTTTTTGACCCTTTCGATTTTTTTTTGTGCCACCTCTTGTTTGTGTCTGAATGTTGTTGTTCTCTTGCAAATTTAAGTATCGGTCTTGATCAATACCGATGAAGTGAATAGTGCTCATAATCGAATAAAAATGTGCGGCTATGATGAGGCTAAATGAAGTTGCATAGATAATATGTGAACTTTTTGCATCTCGTTGTGACTAGCCAATTATCAAATTGAGTCTCTTGTGATGAACATTGCACAGTAGTGAAAGTGTGGAGTCTTGTTTGACATTGGTGTCAATGCCTTGTCTGATGAGCTTACCGTGGACCATGTGTGATGACACCTAGAATTTTCCGCGTTGGTCCGGTTTACTAAGTGATGCAATCTTTTGAGATAATCTTAGGCAACTTTGAAGAGTGTGAAATAATTTGATATTATACCTCTTTTTGTGGCCTACCTTGTGAGTGTGTGAACTTCGCTTGAACACCTTTTGAGCCTTACTCTTTTCTTGAAAGAAACTTGATGAAATTGTGACCTTTCTTAATCCATTACCCTTAATCCTCTTGATTTGTGGTTTATGTGAATAGCCTACTTAGGCCAAAAGCCTAAGTTGGGGGTGTGGTAAAAAGATAAGGTAAATCAAGAAGTGCAAATAAGTCCCCTTTGACCCATGGTTTTGAGAAAGAAGGAACCCTCCATAAAAAAAAGAGGGAGAAAAAGAAGAAAATAATGAAAAAGAAAAAGAATGAAAAAGTGGCGGAATAAAATTGTGAAATTGCAAAAAGAAATGGGGTGTCCAACAGTTCATGGAAAGTGAATAATAGGGTGAAATTTGAGCATGAATGAGAATGACGAAGAAAAGGAAAGGAAGTAATATTCATACCACATTTCATGAGGATAGAAGCCACTGAGCCTAAATAACCATACCTTTGCACTCAGCCCAGTTACAAGCCTTGAAAAGACCTTTTTGATCTTGAGTGAGCTGAAACATGTATTGATTGGAAAATATAGGCAATCCTATGGGTGAAATCATGCATTGTGTTCATCTTTGTGAGTGTGAGTGTTGCATTTGATTATGGAGCTTTAAATTGTTGAACCATTGACTGTGAGTATGGAATCATTCTTTGTGTGAGGGCATTTGAGTACCTTTGTTGAGCTTGAACTTGCATTTGAAGAAAGTATTGTGAACTTGAGAGTCTTTGATAATGGTGAGTCACAACTTGAATCTTTGAGTGCACAATTGATCCTTGCATGAGTAAGTTGAGTCTTTTTGTGTGCATTCATGATTGAGTCTTCTGTAGCACTGTTTGAGACATCCCTTTTTGAACTGTTGAACTTGAGTTTACTTGAGGACAATCAAAAGTTTAAGTTGGGGGTGTTGATGAGTCCACGATTTGGACTCATTTCAGGCTTTATTTTCATAGATTTAGTGTCCTCAAATGCATATTTTGTGCGAATAACTGATGTAAAACCTTGATTTTCAGGTATTTGGATTGAGGAACAAAGCATGGACACTAATGAGCAAAAAGGAACATGGCAGTTGAAAGAACGAAGAAAAGAGGGTCTGATGATCGCCTAACCTAGTGGGCAAGTCGCCGAATGGCCATGATCTCGCCTAAAGTTCCAGTGTGCCTAACCCTGAAGGAGAAAATCAAGTCAGTGATAGAAAGGAGCAGTCGGCGAAACGCTGAACGGTTCCGCGATGCAGTGCTAGATCGCCCAAAGTTGCAGAACTTGAAGGTGCTGAAGGCCAAAGCAAAAAGGCAATGGAATTGACCAAAGGCCAGATCGCCGAGTGGATCGATGATCCCTACTTATTGCGCTGAATGGTCCTTCGCAACATATTTTTGGCGAGTATAAATACATTTTTAAATTCTTAGTTTAGTATCCATTTTCATAGTATCTAATTTTATCAATTAGTTTTAGAACTCTGAGTTTGGAGACAATATTTTCCTTAGCTTTGAAGATTTCCATTTTTGAGAATTGGAAGTGGGTCTTTAAGATTCTTCAACCTTGACCTTTGTAAAGACGAAATTAATCATACCCAGTTGATGGAAACACAACTTGGTAACGATTTCTATCTTTTTATGATGTCTAGCTAAAACTCCAATTCTTGGGGTGTGATTATGGGTTGATTTAGCTGCTGGGTATTGTTAATTGATAGTTTAAATGCTATTTAAAAGTGATTTCAATCAATAATTGTGGTTTAATGTTAAGGGTTGTAGTTGCAAATGCAACTCTAACTTCGTGTTTTTGGGTTGCTCGAGATAGAGGTTTTAAAGCCAAGATTACTGATTTGATGGTCTGTGGGTATTAGGTTATCATGTGTTCAGCTCGAGAGAATGAATCCTAAACCCTTTTCCACACATTCAGCTCGAGAGAGTGAGCACGTACCAGTCCCCGTGGGATTCTACCCCAACTCACTTAGTTGAGTTATAACTAATGATCATTGGCACTTAGTATTGGAAGAAGTGTCCTGTTATGTGAAATCAAAATGGCGCCGCTGGCCGGGAGTGGCATTGTTTAAGATTATTTAGTTAAGTTGAATTTTGTTCTTGGTATTCATAGCTGAACTTATATACTTTTATTTTTGGTTTGTATGTTGCTGGTTTGAGCAACATAAAGGAGCATGTTGACCAAATGAACCTCTCTCTTTTAAGAATGATGATTCTTAGGGATAACATCCTCAGTTTCAGGCAAATAGAGGGTGAATCAATCCATGAGCTGTGGCTGAGATTTAAGTTATTACTACTGCAATGCCCAGCGCATGGAATTTTAGATAACATGCTATTGGACTGCTTCTATAGAGGTCTTGATTTGTAAAACAGAGGAGTGGCTGACCAAATGTCTCCGGGGGGTCTCTCACGACTACCCTATGCAATAGCAGCCCAACACCTTGATCACATGGCTAAGACCAACAAGGAGACTGAGAAGGACCATATCTTGGCCACACTATTAACTCAGCTGGATCTAGTGCCCAAAAAGATCTTGGAATTGGATGCACCGGACATAAAAACACACCGGTACATTCCCCCTCATGAGCGTATCAAGCCCAAGGTGTACGAGGGTGGAAAAATAGAAGAGATACTCTCTCTCATTCTTCACAAAGTCAAAGATCACGACAAAGTGTTGAATAAGATAAAAGAGAATGTCTCACTACTGAATGAGACGACTGCTTCCCATTCCATATTTGTTCAGCTACTAGAGACCCAAATGGGTCAGGGGTTGTCTCGTCTCTACCCCATAAATCAAGATTGAGTGGGGAAGTCGTGCCATGACGTTAACTAAGGCGCTTCTTGGGAGGCAACCCAAGTGTTTATCGTTTTATTTTCTTTCTTTTTAAGTTTGAAATAATGGTGTGTTAATTGTGCAGGTCAAAGTGTGGAAGGTGTTTGAAAGGTGCAGGTTGGCGAGCTGATAGTCCAGTCGGCGTCTCACCAAAGAGGTCGGCAAGCCCGACTTGGACCACCATTGGACTCAAGACAATTTTAAATAGGAGTCTGTAAAACTCGGCGAGCCTAGGAGCAACTTGGCGAATTGCCGACCAGGTCGGTGATTGCGATCTAGTCCACTGTTTGGACCCCCACATTAACTGGAGGTCTTGTAAAACTCAGCGAGGTAAGTGCCCACTCGGCGTGTCGCTTAATGGGTCGGTGAGCAAAACTAATATCGTCGAATGGGCGAAAACTGAATAGTTTTTAAAGGCCAAAGGTTTACACTTTCTAACTCTTTCATTTTCCCTCTCTTTTAATCTTGCCAAACTCACACCCACACAATATTATCTATATTTATTGCATTTTGATCGCATTTTGGTCGTCGGATTTGTGTTCGTAGTAAATTTTTTTGCCGCCTAGCGTTTCAACTTATTTAATCGGCATTTGAGGTTGGTTTTCCAAACCCCGAATTCATTTTTAGCAATTTATACTCTTATGCAATTGAATTTTATCTTAGTGCCTCATGAGCGTATCAAGCCCAAAATGTACGAGGGTGGAGAAATAGAAGAGATACTCTCTCTCATTCTTTAAAAATTCGAAGATCACGACAAAGTGTTGAATAAGATAAAAGAGAATGTCTCACTACTGAATGAGATGACTGCTTCCCATTCCATATATGTTCAGTTGCTAGAGACCCAAATGAGTCATGTGTTGTCTCGTCTCTATCCCACAAATCAAGATTGAGTGGGGAAGTCATTGCACGATGTTAAATAAGGCGCTTCTTGGGAGGCAAACCAAGTGTTTATCGTTTTATTTTCTTTCTTTTTAAGTTTGAAATAATGGTGTGTTGATTGTGCAGGTCAAAGTGTGGAAGGTGTTTGAAAAGTGCAGGTTGGCGAGCTGATAGTCCAGTCGAAGACTCACCGAAGATGTCGGCGAGCCCGACTTGGACTGCCGTTGGACTCAAGACAATTTTTAATAGGAGTCTGTAAAACTTG
Organism: Solanum lignicaule; assembly: GCA_029582545.1. Lineage (NCBI taxonomy): Eukaryota > Viridiplantae > Streptophyta > Magnoliopsida > Solanales > Solanaceae > Solanum > Solanum lignicaule. The sequence continues at coordinate 24,924 of JAJOOF010000230.1, forward strand.
GCGAGCCAGGAGCAACTTGGCGAATCGCCGACTAGGTTGGCAATCGCGATCTAGTCCGCTGTTTGGACCCCCACATTAACTGGCGGTCTTGTAAAACTCGACGAGGTAAGTGCCCACTCGGCGTGTCGCCGAATGGGTCGCTGAGCAAAACTAATGTCGCCGAATTGGCGAGAACTGAATGGTTTTTAAAGGCCAAAGGTTTACACTTTCAAACTCTTTCACTTTCCCTCACTTTTAATCTTGCCAAACTTACACCCACACAATATTATCTATATTTCTTGCATTTTGATCGGATTTTGGTCATCGAATTTTTGTTTGGAGTAAATTTCTTTACCGCCTAGCATTTCAACTAATTTAATCGGCATCTGAGGTTAGTTTTCCAAACCCCGAATTCATTTTTAGCAATATGTAATCTTATTCAATTGAATTTTATCTTAGTGATGTGTGCTGGGCCTCTCTGATCGTAATTGTAATTTTGTGTGCCTGTGTTAACTTGAATATCATGCCATAAATGCCTATAATGCTTATTTCCCGATATTTTGTGCTTTAAGATTGATTAAAACTTATGGGGTTGTGCTTGCATGTTGTTGGGTCTAGTCAGGTGAAGTCTAAGTATCCCGCATTTGTGCCAAATGACGTATTTTGCGCAATGATAGAGTGGTTGACGTCATTCTTAAGGGCAAAAGTCGTCAAATGGCCAAATTTGGCCAAACCGGGAGAAGTTTGAGTATCCCAGGGGCATGGGAGTAATGGGTCTTAGTTTAATTTGATGGGTGCATGTTTTTATTTTTGTTTTCGGGGGTTACGGGGTTGAATTTGGGATGTTGGGTTAAAAGCAGGCATGTTGGGTCGTTTGGCGAGTTGGGTCGAGCTCACCGAACCACTCGGCGGTTCGCCGAAGTTCCCCATATCGCCTTTAATTTCATGCTAAATGTGAAGGTTTGTTCTGTAAGTTTCTGTGAGAAGCCTGAGGTTACCGAAGGCACTCGGCGACTCGCCAAAAGTCCTCCTTAATCGCCCTTTGTCTGCGCTCCTGACCCTTAATTGCACAGTAACTTTCAGCGGGATAACCTTTGCTCGCCGAAAGGCCCTTCCATCGCCGATATGCAAAAAATTTCTGAGATTTTTGAGCCAATCCTTTCGGCGAGCCAGATCTAGCTCGCCAAAGAGATTCGGTGACTCACCGACTGGTTCAGCGAGTCTGTCTGCAACTGCTTTTCTTTGCATTTGATTGAACTGTTTCTAACTTTTCCTGATGTTTTGAAGATATGGCAAGGAAAAATCTGGACATGCCACCTTGAAAAAGAGAACGGGCCATTACTATAAATGAAGGACGAACTAACCCTTCCGAAAAGAGAAGGCAAAAGCCTCCAAAAGGAGGCAAGGGAAAAGGTAAAAGGCCCGTATCTGAGGCTTCGGAGCCCAACTCTGTTAGTGAGGGTCCCCATACAACATTCTTTGAGCCGGAGGACGACCAGCCCCTATAGTCCTGGCAGGCTGAGATCCATGCTAGATCTCGCCCGAACTTAGCTAGAGTCCCTCCAGTATCTACACAAGAAGAATCAGTGCCAGCTCCGGCACCTCATGTGGCTCCAGTGCCACGAATAGCTCCTCCTCCCCGACTCCTAAATGGATTAAAAGATGACGGGCTGCAAACTATCCTTGAGGATAAGTTATTATCTATAGAGGGCCTTGATGGCAGGTACTCCGCAGTGAGGCACAACCTCCACTTCCACCGGTTTGAGCAGTTCACCAGGCCCCGAGGCCCCTAAATTCCTTCATGGGTTCGGGAGTTCTATAGAGCGTATGGTGACTTGGTCCCGAAGAACAAGAAGAAAGCTAGCGAGTTCAGATCGGTTAAGTCAGTCATGGTCTAGGGAAATGAAGTTAGATGACATAGCGAGTACATCAATAATGTACTTGACAGGGGATATGACTTTGACTACCCCAACCTGGCTACCACTACAACATCATTACATGAGCTCAAGGGATGGTTGGCTCCCCTCACCTCAGACTCCACCCCGAGGTGGATAGAGGCAAGAGTCCCGATCGAAAATAGGGACTTGAGTGTAGCTGAACGTTATTGGTTTGAATTTATCAGTAGCTCTATTATGCCTTTCCTAAATGAGTCCGTTCTCCATCATCCTAAGGCGGCCTGCCTTGTGTCAATTATTTCAAGGAAGAACATTGACATGGGGTTTATTATTGAGCAAGAGTGGCCATGAGAGCCAAGCAGAGACATACTTCTCTTCTATTCCTAGTCTTGATCACAGAGTTGTGCCGGCGTGTTGTAATTCCCCGGGATGATACGAAAGATATTGAGGTTACCTCTTCTTCCTCCATTGACATCCAGCGTATTGAGGCCGAGTACACACGAGAGGAGGCCGACAGGAGGAGAAAAGCTCCAGTGGATACATCCCCGGAGGTGGACATTGATTTGATAACTGCAGAGGCATCTTTGCCTACTCCGACCTCCGAGACTTCGATACATCTGCTCCGACCACTTCTTCTTCACAGGCTCCAAGTGCATCTTCCTCTACCCAGCCCACCAAGATCACTCAGGCTATGATCCTGAAGATGGAGCAGCTGGCCCATTCAGCTGATGTGAGGGCGACTAGACTAGAGAGATCTATCCCGTGGATGATTGAGGTTGCCATCTTAGCTGCACTTACCCCCCTTCAAACTTCCATTGACACTTTCACTACGAGAGTTGAGGCTTGTGAGAGCAGACAGGGGGAGACCTCTGAGGTTACGTCTTTGAAAGCCGAAGTAGCAGATTTGAGGAAGGACGTAGACTATCTAAATTCTACTGACTTCACTTTATTACTATAGGCTGTTGATAATGTGGACGCTCTTCAGACTTCAGAGATTCCTTCGGCTACCATCGGAGATGTACATAGGGATGATACAATAGTTGATTAGTTAGAGACAGAGATCGACAAGGAATAGATTGAGGTAAGAGAGGATAACATTTATGGAGACCTACCAGATCTGGAATAGACTATTGTACAGTCAGTGATCCATACATGGCTGACCGAGACGTCCATGGCAGCTCCTAGAGGATTTGGTACTGCTGATGCTACACTGGGCACTGATGCCCAGAGACGAAGTGACTGAGTAGACATGATTTCTTTTTACCTCCCTCTCTGTCTTACTTTTTGACTTTTGGATATTTTATTGTTTACAATTGAGGATAAATGACTTTTGATTTGTGGTGGGGTGAGGCCCACCTTGTGTGACTGTTTTTCTGTATATATTGGGTTTTGGAGCTTGATATTGTGTTGATATTGTTTTTGTGGATGATTGAGCTTGTGGCTCCTTGCTTAAATTGTTAATGATTTTTGGACCCTTCCGAAATTATTTTTGTGCCACCCCTTGTTTGTGTTTGAATGTTGATTTTCTCTTGCAAATTTGAGTATCGGTCTTGATCAATACCGATGACTTGAATAGTGCTCATAATCGAACAAAAATGAATGTGCGGCTACGATGAGGCCATACGAAGTTGCATAGACAATATGTGAATTTTTTGCATCTCGTTGTGACTCGCCAATTATCAAATTGAGTCTCTTGTGAGGAACATTGCACATTAGTGAAAGTGTGGAGTCTTGTTCGACATTCATGTCAATGCCTTGTGATGAGCTTATCGTGAACCATGTGTGATGACACCTAGAATTTTCTCCGTTGGTCCAGTTGATTAAGTGATGCAACCTTTTGAGATGATCTTAGGCAACTTTGAAGAGTGTGATACAATTTGACATTATACCTCTTTTTGTGGCCTATCTTGTGAGTGTGTGAACTATGCTTGAACACCTTTTGAGCCTTACCCTTTTCTTGGAAGAAACTTGATGAAATTGTGACCTTTCTTAATTCATTACCCTTAATCCTCTTGATTTGTGGTTTATGTGAATAGCCAACTTAGGCCAAAAGCCTAAGTTGGGGGTGTGGTAAAAAGATAAGGTAAATCAAGAAGTGCAAAGAAGTCCCTTTGACCCATGGCTTTGAGAAAAAAAGAACCCCTCCATAAAAAAAGAGATAGAAAAAGAAGAAAATAATGAAAAAGAAAAAGAATGAAAAAGTGGTGGAATAAAATTGTGAAATTGCAAAAAGAAATGGGGTGTCCAACAATTCATGGAAAGTGAATAATGGGGTGACCTTTGAGCATTAATGAGAAAGATAAAGAAGAGGGAAGAAAGTGTTGTTCATACCATAATTCATGAGGATAGTAGCCACTGGGCCTAAATGACCATACCTTTACACTTAGCCTAGTTACAAGCCTTGAAAAGACCTTTTTGATCTTGAGTGAGCTAAAACAAGTGTTGATTGGAAAATAAAGGCAAACCTACGGGTCAAATCATGCATTGTGTTCATCTTTGTGAGTGTGAGTGTTGCATTCGATTTCGGAGCTTTAAATTGTTGCACCATTGTGTGTGAATATGGAATCATTCTTTGCGTGAGGGCATTTGAGTACCTTTGTTGACCTTGAACTTGCATTTGAAGCGAGTATTGTGAACTTGAGAGTTTATGATAATGGTTAGTCACAACTTGAATCTTTTATTGCACAATTGATCCTTGCATGAGTAAGTTGACTCTTTTTGTGTGCATTCATGATTGAGTCTTGTGTAGCACTGATTGAGACATCCTTTTTGAACTGCTGAACTTGAGTTTACTTGAGGACAAGCAAAAGTTTAAGTTGGGGGTGTTGATGAGTCCAAGATTTGGACTCATTTCGGGCTTTATTTTAATAGATTTAGTGTCCTCAAATGCATATTTTGTGCGAATAACTGATGTAAATCCTTGATTTTCAGGTATTTGGATTGAGGAACAAAGCATGGACACTAATAAGCAAAAAGGAACAAGACAGTTGAAAGAACGAACAAAAGAGGGCCTGATTATTGCCTAACCCAGTGCGCGAGTCACCGAAAGGTCGTGATCTCGCCTAAAGTTCCAGTGTGCCAAGCCCTGATGGAGAAAATCAAGTCGGCGATAGAAAGGAGCAGTCGGTGAATCGCCCAACAATTCCGCGATGCAGTGCTAGATCGCCCAAAGTTACAGAACTTGAAGATGTTGAAGGCCAAAGCAAAAAGGCGATGGAATTGGCCAAAGGGCAGATCACCGAGTGGATCGGTGATCCCGACTTATTGCGTTGAATGGTCCTTCGCATCATATTTTTGGCGACTATAAATACATTTTTAAATTCTTAGTTTAGTATCAGTTTTCATAGTATCTAATTTTATCAATTAGTTTTAGAACTCTGAGTTTGAAGACAATATTTTCCTTAGCTTTGAAGATTTGAAAATTTCCATTTTTGAGAAATTGGAAGTGGGTCTTTGAGATTCTTCAACCTTGACCTTTGTAAAGAAGAAATTAATCGTACCCAGGTGATGGAAACATAACTTGGTAACGATTTCTATCTTTTTATGATGTCTATCTATAACCCCAATTCTTGGGGTGTGATTATGAGTTGATTTAGCTGCTGGGTATTGTTAATTGATAGTTTAAATGTTGTTTAAAAGTGATTTCGATCCGTAATTGTGGTTTAATTTAAAGGGTTGTAGTTGCAAATGCAACTCTAACTTCGTGTTTTTGGGTTGCTCGAGAATGAGGTTTTAAAACCAAGATTACTGATTTGATGGTCTGTGGGTATATGGTTGTCATGGATTCAGCTCGAGAGAGTGAATCCTAAACCCTTTTCCACACATTCAGCTCGAGAGGGTGAATGGGCTAAAGTGAAGGCGGTTCCTAATTGCTGCTTATTGGTGTTCGAGAGAAACAAATTTGATTCGGGGTAAATTGTTCGAGAGAAAGTTTATCCCCACTAAAGTCTAACTTATTCACTGATTTACAACTATATACTATCAATTGAAATTACCCATTTGTCTACATTAGCCTATAATCAAATACCATCCCAAGAACCCGTCTCTTTACTTGTTCCTTAGTGTTAATTGTTGACCCCCATATTTGACACTTGTGTCACCCCTTAATTTGAAACCACGCTTTTACTCGTAAATGTTTTTACCTATGATTGACTTGAACATATTTGCACTTGGCTCTTGAATCTTAAGCACGTACCACTCCCTGTGGGATTCGACCCCAACTCACTTAGTTGGGTTATATTGCTGACTAACGATCGTCGACACTTAGTATTGGAAGAAGTGTCATGTTACGTGAAATCAGGTTCCCACAACCCTAGTGTAGAATTAGTTATTCATGCTTAAGTTATCACAATTCATAGTAGAGTTAATAATATTAATTATGAGCTTACAATTAGAATAGATGAAATCTGAAATCTTGAATTGAAGAACAAACGCAAATTGCATTGACCAACTTTAAGAATTAAAAGCTCTAAGTGTTTGCAATATAATTCTCAAAGCCAAAAACAAAGTATCATAAAACACCTAACCACCCAAAAATGAAAATTAAAACTAATATTTATAGAAAATAAATCCTAAACCAAGTAGGAAAAGGAAGCTTAAGCAAATCTGGTTTAGGCAGTGTCATCATCGGGTTGCGACCTACAGCTTGTCACAAGAACGACGGCTCGTAGGTGCCACCGTTACACAACAGTTGGCAAAAAATCTAGTAGGTGTCATCGACAATCATGACCTACAACTGGTAGGTATAAGAACGGCCTGTCATGTTCAATTATTGTTCATGGATTGAACTTATTTTCTCTAAAGTCATCTATGAATTTTCATCGACGGCTCGTCATCAGACTTACAACTCATCAGTCACCTCCGTCGTTCCATACTTAACCCATTTTCTAAAAACTATACCCATGCCAGCCACCTACGGCTCGTTGAAGGAACAATGGTTTGTAGGTGGGCTCGTCTGTTTCCACTTCTCTTCTGTTCATGGCACTTTTAACTCCAACTGTTCCAAAACCTATTTCCTACAAAATCAGATAAAAACACCATCAAATCTAATAACAAAATGCCTAAGATTCATGCATAACTCCAACTTTAATGCATCAAAAATATCGTAAACTGACGGTACATCAACACCCTCAACTTAAAATTGTTGCTTGTCCTCAAGCGACGCAACAAATTCTAAACGACACTTATGCAGAAGCAACACACAAACTCAAGCAATCACATGACATTTCCCAATAAATCATCCTCTTTAACTATTCTCAACATAGTGAAAATCTTTTATTCAGACTTAACAAGCTAACTCATGTGGATCAATAAATGACATAGACATACCAACAAACACATTCACATTCAAAGAAAACAATCACTAAGATACTAACTCTTTAATAATGTAACATGCTCCCTTACCACAAAGAAATCCCTTTTTCACACAGAATGTGATGTTTTAGTTAGGGACTCATTACACACTCACACTCAAAAGCGAATTCAAATACAGTTTGTGCTCAATCCCATAGGCTTGCCCTTATTTTCTACGCTTTGACATTCCAAACTGGTTACTTAGGATCACTATAGGACTTTCTTAGCTTGTAACGTAGGCTCTGACTCAGGTGTGATATATTTGGATATTAAGTGACTTTTCTATCCTTCTTAACATTACATTGGCTATTTTACCTCTTTCACAACCAACTCTAACATTGTCTTATTTTCTGCTCGTCTCCTTATGATTTATTTAAGCGCGGGTGTGACTTTGACTTGACATTCTTGCTTGTTTCATATTTTCTTCATCTTTTTATTTAAGCATTATAATTATTTTGTTTCTTTTTGTTCAGTCACACCATTCTATACATTTTTGCTCATTTGTTTTTTCTCTACCATACCTTTTCTTTGTTGTTTTTCTTCACAATATCCACCGTCAACTTATGTATTTTGCATGAGTTGAGGTGCATGATGTCCTAGTGAGGACCAGGGCCAAAATCAAGGCAAACTTCTGAAGTAGCCACCCTCAACTTAGGCTTTTAGCTTGAATTGAGGTGCACAATGTCCAAGGAGGGACCAGGGAGCAGGGCCACACAAATTTTCAAGGAAGGTGAGTTGGGTGTATTGAAAGAAATGGTATTTGTTAGGCTCAAGCATTTGGATCAAAAGGAGCATTTATTCCTTTGATTGCTTTTAGGCTTAAGTGGACTCATTATCAATAATGGATTATGATCATTTCCCAATTCCCAGTCTAAATCATTTTAGCAAGACCAACGGGTCAAGTTCTAGATTGGCACGCACTATATGAATACACAAAAAGCGTCACACACATGACCCCTTTTTTCACTATCAAATTGTTAATGCACATGGTTCAAGTTATAGCTTAACTCATGTTGTCATATCGGTTCCTATCATGTCATATAAAGATCCAACACATACAACTCATCAAGCCCACAGATCTAGTACATATAAATTTGGAGGGGTATCAATTTTCATTCTCTTTTGCCATCATGCTTTCATTTAAGTCTCCTTCTACACGTATACTATTCTAAACATGTCGGTTCAACCAAAATTAAACTGTTCCTTAGGGAAAAAGAACACAGGCCAGAAAACCCCAAGGAAGGATTGTGAGTTGGGTTATTCAGACTTCACCCTAACACTCACAATCCATTTACCCCACCCCTACAAAAAATATGGTACAATTCCCTCAATTCACAAAAACAAATTATTATACATAGGATGAAACAGACGCGTGGCGCATATGCGCCAAAGCCAAATCAAGAAGCGATTGGGTTTGGTTTCCCAGAACCCGTTGATCATCAAGAATGATGCCTTAAGTAACTCCCTCAATAATAGTAGGAACACCATCAGTAGTGCTTCTCAAGGAAAATTCACCCACAATCAACTCCCTTGCTCTTTGCTGCAGCAAATCCTCATAAAGTGTAGATTGTCGCTAAGCGGCCTCAAACTGCTGCCTCTCCCTCTTTCTAATCCGTTTCTCCTCCTCTCTATCAGTAGTGGCCCCAGAAGTACCTGTGCGCTTTCCAGCCACATGAGGGGGGGAGGGTCAAGAGAAGGTGTGTCCTCGCTAAATAATGAATTCAACACCGTATCACTTGCATCCTCATCTGGTGCAGGCTCTAGGATAGCCTCATATAGAGCAACTAAGGCATCAATATCAGCCCGAAGTTTGGATATATCTGACTGAAAGGTAGTCATATCAGTAGTAGACCCAGGCTGAGGCCTCTCAAGCATCCTAAGCTCAAACACATCGATTCTCCGATGCACCACCTGAATCTTTACATCCACCGCCTTCATCGTCCGAGCTTCTAACTCTCCAAAATATTTCTTCATCCAAGGCTGAATAGGATTAGAGTTCTTAATTGCCTGATTCCATTCGATAACTCTGCCTATATTGCCTTCAATATGGAAATTCTGATTTCTAGTGCATTAAGATGGATTTATTTGCGATGGGTAGTGCTTGTATGTTATGGGTTTTAGTCAAATTTGTGTTTTGTGTGCTTTAATTGTGTTTTTGGGGGTTGTGGGGTTGAATTCGAGAAGTTGGATTGAAAGTAGGCACGTTGGGCCGTTTGGCGAGCTGGGTCGAGCTCGCCGAACCACTCGGCGGTTCGCTAAATCACCCATTACGCCTTAAATTTAATGCTATATGTGTTGTTTGATTCTGTAACTTTCGATGAGAAGCTTGAGGTCACCGAAAGCACTCAGTGACTCGCCAAAATTATTCTTGATTGCCCATTGTGTGCCCCCCTTAACCTTTGCTACACTATAACCTTCGACAGACAACCCCTTACTCGCCAAAAGTGTTCGGCGACTCACCAAAAGGATTCGCAAGTCTGCCTGCAACTGATTGTCTTTTTTTTATTTGTCGAATATTTTCTAACTTTACCTCGAAGCTTTGCAGACATGGCTAGACCTAAATTTTCATGGAGAATCATGCCACCCAGACTGATACGAGCACGGGATTTCCAACTAGAGAGCGGAAGGTCGAATCCTCCTAAGATAGTAAAGCAAGAACATCCACCTAGAAACAAAGGAAAAGGCAAGAAGCCCAGTGCTAATAGGAAGACTAATCCACGAGACCCCTCTATCCCTTCATGGTCCCGGGGGCTCTACACAGCTGACCATTCCTTTTTGGTGGCTGCAGACTTGGACAATCTTAGTAAGTTTGGCACTGCCGGATCTTCCGAGGTGACTCCGAGCACTGAAGCCCAAATCGAGACATGCACCGGGCACTGATGCCCAGACAGATGGAGAGACTACATAGATAGGATCCTTTCTTTACCTACCTCTCTGTCTTTCTTTTGTTTACATTCTGGATATTTGATTATTTGCATTTGAGGGCAAATTAATTTTTATTTGTGGTGGGGTGAGGCCCACTTTTGTGTGCTATTCGTAAATCGTGTTTCATTTATGCATTTCGGTATTTGTGCTTAAATTGTGTTGACACTGCTTTCGTGGAAGGTTTGAGCTTGTGGCTCCTTTTGCTTTAAATTGCAAATGATTTTGATTCTTCCGAAAAAATTTTGCCACCTCTTGTATGTGTTGAATGTGGCTGCTCTCTTGCAAATTTGAGTATTGGTTTTGATCAATACCGATGACTTGAATAGTTCTCATAATCGAACAAACATGAATGTGCGGCTACGATGAGGCCAAATGAAGTTGCATAGAAAATATGTGAACTCTTTGCATCTTATTGTGAAAGCGAATTATCAAATCGAATCTCTTGTGATGATCGTTGCACACTAGAGAAAGTGTGGAGTCTTGTTTGACTTATAGTGTCAATGCCTAGTGTGATGAGTTTACATGTGAACTATGCATGAAGGATCCTAGAATTTCCCCCGTTGGTCCGATCAACGAAGTGATGCTATCTCTTGATATGATCTTAGGAAACTTTGAAGAGTGTGAGCCAATTTGACATATACCTCTTTTGTGGCCTACCTTGTGAGAGTGTGAACCACTTTTGAACACCCCTTGAGCCTTACCTTTCTTTGGAAGAAACTTGATGAAAACAATGATCTTTCTTTATCCATCACCCATAAACCTCATGAAGTTGTGGTTAGTTGAATAGCCAACTTATTCCAAAAGCCTAAGTTGGGGGTGTGGTGAAAAGAGAAGGGAAAATCAAGAAGTGCAAGAAAGTCCCTTCTACCCATGATTTTGTAAAAAATGGAACCCCTTCATATAAAAAAAAGAGGAAAAGAAAGAATAAGAAAAAGAATGAAAAAGTTGTGGAATAAAGTTATGAAAGTATAAACAAATTGGTGTTTCCAACTATACATGGGAGTTAAAGAATGGGACTACTTGTGAGCACTAAAGAAAATGATGAAAGAAGATGAAAGGGAGTGTTGTTCAACCTTTATTTCATAAGGACTATAGCCACTAAGCCTAAATGACCATACCTTTGCACTCAGCCCCATTACAAGCCTTAAAAGACCTTTGTGATCTTGAGTGAGCTGAAGCAAGTGTTGAGTGGAAAATACGGGCAAACCTATGGGTGAAATCATTCATTATATTCATCTTTTTGAGTGTGAGCGTTGCATTTCATTCCGAAGCTTTGAATTGTGAACCTTTGTGTGAATAAGAAATCATTCTTTGCGTGAGGGTATTTGAACACTTTGGTTGAGTTTGAACTTGCATTTGAATCAAGTATTGTGAGCTTGAGATTCTTTGATAATTGTGTGTCACAACTTGAAACTTTGAGTGCACATTTGATCTTCGCATGAGTAAATTGAATCTTGTGTGCTCATTCATGATTGAGTCTTGTGTAGCACTGTTCGATACATCCCTTTTTGAACTGCCGAACTTGAGTTTACTTGAGGACAAACAAAAGTTTAAGTTAGGGGTGTTGATGAGTGTCACGACCCGAGAGCACCCCCTAGTCATAACACGGCGTACTCGACCCCGAAGGGGTCTTATACAACCTCATAGCATTCATTCATTGCATAGGTAATAGAAATAGTAAGAAATTCAAAACTTTTCATTAAAACCATACTATTCAAAACATTAATTTAACAATCTTTCAAAAGACACAGTGGAAGTCTAACTCTCACATGGCCATCTTAGACACGATCTCAAGACATAAGTAGGGACACAACCCTTTACAATCATAAAGCTACTAAATGTCTATTACATGAAAAAGGAAAGAAACTTCAAAAAGATACTTGTCCTCGATCTATGAGGACGTACCACTCTAGCCTTGGAGGAAAAAGCAATCCAAGCACTTTAATCTAGCTAGAAGCAATCACTTGCCGTTACCTACACTTGTAGTAAAAATAAGAGAAAATATGGTTTAGCACACAAAAATGTACTAAGTATGATGACCATGCAAAAATATGCTTTAAAAGGAACATTTTTGTTGGAAACCATGCATTATGCCACTTTTTAGAAATACCATGAACCATAGCATGAGAGACATACAATACAAGTATAACCATCATACAAGTCATAACTCCACATTTAGACAATATCATCACATAAACCATTACCTTCACCATGGACCTTCACCTTAAGCAACCCTCATGCTACACCTTGTGCAATGCATGGATGGCATCCCATACCACCATCCACACCAAGGCACCACATTAAGGTCACTAAATGTGAACTTACCATTTCTTCCTTTTCACCTTTACACCATATCCATACAAAAGAGACATAACATTTCATAAGGCATGACAACGGAAAATAACTCATAATACAACCCAAGTATATCATGCATATCACATTAAGCATTTAAGAGTCAACATTCTTCAATTACTTCATTTAGAGGACTTTCATACATTAGTCATTAAGACTTAGAGAACTCACTATGACCATATGAAAGCCTACTCGTGCAATGTATAGATTGCATCACATACGACCACCTACACTTCATAAAACCTCTGAAGAAACCATAATGCACATCTCACATGATGGGAATAAGCGTTTAACCAACATAGACCATGCAAGCTAGACATGGAATCCGGTGTCATATAGCCCCACACCGTAAAGAGGTGTTCCACTTGCCTAAGGTAGAGAGATAACATTAGCTAGGATGGAATCCGTTGGCTAATATCCTATGTGGGCACAGAGTTATGGGATATGAAGATGTTCCTTGGAACTCTAACCTAACATTGGGAGAGTTTTCATCTAACCATATCCACTCGGTGCTTAGCCTACATTCCCATAGATCATTTCATTCACAATACATTAGTGTACTAGGGAGGAATGCCAGAAGCCTATCGACCCATGATACATCATTACCCAAGGAAGGAACGCTATAAGCCTATCGATCCATGGTACATTCAAGGATAGCTCTAGAGTCCTTATGAAAAGAATGCCATAAGCCTATCGATTCATGGTCCCTTACTACATTCTTATACTCATGAAAGGAATTCCATAAGCTTATCGATTTATGGTACATTGACTCATTAAGAAAGGAATGCCACTAGCCTATCGATTCTAGAGTCTTCATTACATTAAATCATTTATAAAAGGAATGCCTTAAGCCTATCGATTCATATCCACCAATTCAAGACACATTCATTAATCATATATGAAAGGAATGCCATAAGCTTATCGATTCATATTCATCATAGAAACCCTTCTCATTCTATCACTATTATTCATGAGTGTTAATTGAGAATATACTATCAACAATAACACATTTACCTTGTATACATGATCATCATTATATCATTGAAATCACATGCATATCCTTCACATCATAATCATACACAGTAATGAAACACCCCCACCTTTCAAGTGGATCAACATCTCAAGCACAATTCTACTTCAACATGTAATTTAGCCATAACTTGCCTTCAAGGCCATGAATCTCAAATCATCAACACACCAACAATTTACCATAATTAAGGCATAGATAATGATACAATTCAATAAACCAAAGCAATTAGACATATTCCAATCATAAGCTTTCATAATCAACAAACCCACTTCATAATGGCACAATTTAGGAATTGAGAGAAATCATGGGTTCATAGTGTATTTTCATCATAAATCATCAATTAAACACCAATACAATCAATATATGACAATAGTAACAGTTTGAAATCGTTTGTAGAGAGAACCCATGAGATTGAGTAAAACCCTAGGTTTTTCATGAACTTGAAAACTTTGAAAACTTCTTTGATATTGAATCTAGGGTGAAATCTAACCTTAGATGAAGGATCACCATACCTTTACTAAGATTCCCCAAGAAATTTGATGAAGAACCACCTTGGAATCACCAAACCGTAGCTTCAATGGCTCCCTTCTTCTTCTTCTTCTAATGGAGGATTTCTAGTGAGAGAAATATTTTAGAGGAGGTGGGTTTCTTTTTTACTCTATTTGGAGTGACTTAAATGAAAGAATTCAAGTCTTAAAAGGTTTTATAGTTTCTAGGAAAAGAATAGAATAATGTGGACTCAACTTTGGAAAAGAACTAAGGACCCTTAAAGTTACAACTTAAAATTCTTCCCCTTGCCCTTCTAAGCTCGCCCTTTGGACCCTTAGGCTCACCAAGTGCACTAGGAGACTCGCCAAGTGCACTCTTGGCTCGCCCAAGTTTCCAGTGAGCTCATAAATAGGGCAGTCCACTTCGCGGACTAGAGGGGAAATGGGTGACACGCCAAGATAGTTGGCGAGCTTGGACTTAGCTCACCCTTTGGTCCAACATCTTGGCCAAATGGAGCAGCCACTACGTGAGCACAAGAGCCTAAGGGCGACTCGCCTAACCCCTTGGGCGATCAAACAGCCACATCGCCAAATAGCCCCTCAAGGGACAAGGTTTCTTTCACCCTATCCTGCTAGGCTAGGCCCTTTAGTGCACCCTAGGCTTCCACCTTGCTCCATTTATTTTCAAAAATAGCCTACACATCAATCTAAATTCACACTAACCCAAACGTTAAGGCTCTAGTTCAACCTACCATTTTCCGAGTCGTTACAATGAGTACACAATTTGGACTCATTTAGGGCATGATTTTAATAGAATTAGTCTCCTCAAATGCATATTTTATCTCAATAACTGATGTAAAACTTTAAGTTTTAAGTATTTGGAGTTTGAGACAAAGCATAGACACTACTTGGCAAAAAGGAACAAATCGGCTGAAAAGATGAAGATAAGAAGGCTTGAGGATAGCCTAATGCATTAGGAAAGTCGCCCAATGGCCTGAACCTCGCCGAAAGCTCCAGTGTGCTGAGCCCTGAAGGAAAAGATCATGTCGGTGATGAAAAAGAGCAGTCGGCGGATCACCGAACGGTTCCATGATGCAGTACTATACCGCCCAATGATTCAGAACGCAAAGATGTTGAAGGCAAGAGCTGAAAGGTGATGAAGCAGACCAAAGGGTGGATCGCTGAGTGCATCAGCGATCTCGACTAACTACGCCGAGTGACCCTTCGCAACACACTTTTTGACACCTATAAATACTTGTTTAAATTTTATTTCAGCAAGCATTTTCAGATACAACATTTATTTTTCTAAGTTTCAAGTAGAGAGACATTGCTCTTAGACCTTGAAGATTCAAAGGGTTTCAACTCCAAGAAATTAGACGTGGGTCTCGAATATTCTTCACTCTTAATGTGTTTTAAGACTTAATCCTTCATACTCAGTTGATGGAAACTGATATTGGTATAAATTTTTATCTCTTTTACATGTCTAGCTAAAAACCCAATTCTTGGGCTGTGACTTTGTGAATATGGGTTAGATTATTTGTTGGGTCTTGCTTGTTGATGGTTTATTTGTTGTTTAGATGTGATTTTGTTTAGTAGTTGTGTATGAACTTAATGGAATTATAGTTGCAAATACGATTTCATCTTAGTGTTTTTGGCTTGCTCGAGAGAGAGGTCGTAAAACTAAGACTACTAAATTGATAGCCGGTGGTATTAGGTTGACATGGGTTCAGCTCGAGAGAGTGAATCCTAGTCCTTCTCCCACACATTCATCTCGAGAGAGTGAATGGGCTAAGGCGGAGGCTGTGCTTAATACAGCAACTCGGTTTTCGAGAGAAACTGAGTTGATTCGGGGTAAGTTGCTCGAGAGAGAATTTACCCCACTATAGTCTAGCCTAGTAAAAAATACTCAACAATTTACTATCAAAAGCATGTACCCTATAATTTAGTCTATCTCGTATTCCTATCACATCCCAAGAATCCCATCTCTCTATCTCATTTTTATATATTTTTGTTGTTTTTAGTTGTTAATTAATACTAAACCCCCCATTTATAATTGACGCTTGCATCACCCCTTTTAATTTAGTATGTTTATATTCAATAATGTTTATAGGTATGACTAATTATAGCTTAATTTTATTTTTCTATTAATTCTCAAAACCACTCCCTTGGGACTCGACCCCACCCCTTGGTTGGGTTAATTTAATATTGTACGATCGTAGACACTTGAATTGGAAGTTGTGTCTTGATTACGCAAACATCAGCTAGAATTGGAAATTATTGTTTAAAACTCTATAAATAGGACCCTAGGGTTATTAGTTGGGGGTTCGACTTCGTTTTGGTCTGCAACAGCAAGAATTAAAGTTTTGTAATAGGTTTGAATTCTCTAACCCTTCTTTATTTTGGAAATCTCATGAACAATACTATTTTACGGTTTTTGAACATTATGTATGGCTAAACGCCCTTGTTTTTGGACTGTAGCTATGAATTGATTGTTAAGTATTAATGGTTTTCAATTAATTTATGGTTATCACTTTTAAGTTACTTCTATTTTCTTGTTTTAGTATTTCTTGACTGACCATCATAGAGATAAATCTCTTATCTATTCTTAAAATCAGGAGACGCTAAGGTAGATAGACCAAAGAATATAAAAAGCTTGATATTCCATTAAGTTGAGTTGATTTGTGATTAGGAGTGAAGCCCGGACGAACACCTTGCTTGGTTATAAAATAGGAAGAAATATAAATGCTCGCCAATTAGGAATGCCTATCCCCTCTCAACGATGTAGTTAGACAACTAATTGGAGGAGGCGATTAGAGGTCGCGAGATCATAATCATATAATTAACCCTGTAAATCAGTAACTTGATAACCTAAATTAGTTCAATACCTGAGATATGATACATGATATCCAAGGCATGCTACAGCCCTGGAATTGTTTCTTACTTGTTTAAAACATCAATTTGAAATCGTTCACATTAGGTACTTTATTTATTTCATCAGTCGTAGTAGTAATAAATAACATTCAACCTCTTTTAAAGTTACTTTTGTCAAATTGTGGAATTAAGTTAGCGAATAAGTTGATCATAAGTCCTTTGGGAACGATAACTCATATCTAAAGAAACTATATTACTTGCGCGATCGCGTACAGTTGCGTGTGAAATTGGGAGCAACAAGTTTATGGCGCCGCTGCTGGAGACTTAGGAATTAATTTATATTTATTTTTCTTAAGTTTACAATTAGATTGTTCAAGTGTTAATAACTTGATCTTAGCTTTTTTTTATTGCAGATACTTGGTTCTTAAGTTTGGCTTGAAAAGGAGATCTTGTCGACCCAGACGATGAACCTGAAAGAGCTCTTTGACTACGAAGAAAGCTAGCAAATTAATGACGTCAACGAGAATTGGGATTGGGTCTCCTGAAAAATATTGAGGGTGACCACGTAAAGAACATGAACAATGTAACACCTCGGATTAAGAGAAGAGAAAAATATTCGTTCCTTAGCTAATTTGGCGAAGTAGGTTGAGAACGCCGAATGACTTGGTGATCCTCCAAGTGGAACCCCTCTCGCCTTTTTGGCTAGATTTAGTGTCATGTATTCTGGAACTTTAGGCGAGCTAAGTCGAGCTCGCCGTTCCTTTCGGCGTGTCGCCAAAGTACCTTCCCCATCGCCTAGTTGACTTGGTCCCCAAATCGACTTACTGTAATTTTTGGTGAGCTAAAGACTCACTTGGCGAGTCCCCGAGTGGCCTTTGGCGTGCCCCATCGTGCCTTATTTTTAATCTTTTAAGGCAGGGTCTTAAAAGTCTTTTCAGATTAGTTTAATTCTATACTCCGTCGTTTTACCCTTCACCTAAAGACCTATTTTAATTCTATGCGAGTCTCCTTCTAAAAAATTTCTCTCTCTAGAAGTTGAAGAAGAAAGCTAGGATTTTCAAGGCAATTCTCCAATTTCTCCATTGAAGTTAAGCAATTGGCATTGAGGTATGATAGTTTTTATCCATGGATTCCTTCCATTCATGGAGTTCCCAAACTCTCCCATTTTCAAAGTTAGAAATCCCCAATTGAGTTAGGGTTTTCATCAGTTGCAATAAGTTCTCTTGATTATGGATTTAAATGATTGAATTATGATCTCTTATGCATAAATTGATGAAATACTATGATTTTATGATGATTTCCCCATGAACCCATGTAAACCCCATATTTCCCAATTATGATGATGTGATGTGAGTTTTGAATTATGCAAGAGGAGATTACGAAATTAAGCATGTTCTTATGAGATTTATGTAAATATTTTAAGGATGCATTGAGAGTGAAGTATCAACGATGATGATTGTTGTTGTATTGTTGAAAGGATTTCTCATCAACACATTAAAGCATGATTTGTGAAAGGACGTTCTCAGATAAAGAATTCTTAGGGTTGAAAGGTTTTTCTCAACTAAACTATGAATCAAAGATCTTAGGAGCTATTCTAATAATACCTATCTTGGATCGATTACTCAATAATACCTTTCCATGGATGACATATGACATAGCTTGGATTGGCAAGATGACATGCCATTCTATGGATAATAAGAAAAAGTTAAGAAAATGACTACTCTGTGGGAATTATGCTTATCACCAAGAGGATATTGAGATGGAGGCTCTCTCACTAGTAGAGGTCATGTTTCTAGTAGCAATCTCATTATCCCTTACCTATTTTCCCCATAGGTGATTGTCTAGATAGACATTAGCTAGTGGATCCACAATAACTAGAAGTTCATGGTCCTTCCTTGGAAAGTAGGACACCCCTTTTCGATGTGGGGTAGACACCGGATTCCATGTTAATAGCTTACATGGTCTTATATGTTAGCTAATGCTATTTCCCATAAATAAGCAACATTATGATGAAACAAGGTTACTTCAAGGAAGGAAGTATCGTAAGTACGTTTTAAGATGGTATTCACCTGCATTGATCATGGTTTTATGACTTATGGTTTCTAACTCTCAAGGTACATGTTTTAGCTTGATCATTGCACATTTAAGAAAATTCCCCTTTCTAGCATGATTTAAATGTTTTATGCATAGCTATCATACTTGATACATTGTTTTGTACTAACGCATACTCTTGCCTACATTTCCCCAAATGTAGGTTCCAACTTTCAGGGTCCTTAGTTTCATGACTAGAGGTTGATTTATGAGATTCCTGAGCTTTGGTGAGTCGTCATGCTTCAAAGACAGATTCTCATTGTTTGCAGTTTCTGTCTTACTTTCAGTTTTGGACATGATGTACGGGCTAGAACAAATTTCATTCTATTGTATTAGATGTCTATTGAGACAAGTGTTTTAGACTTCCTCTTTACTTTTATAAAACTATTGGACTTGAAATGTTGTCTTTATCTCTTTGATTATATTTCTTCTGTTATGATGCTAAGTTGCTTGGTAATGACAAACTTGGTAATCAGAGCACAAGGTTTAGAATGGTCCTAGGGTGTCTCATAAGCCACGTCGACTCCACTTCTTTCATTACTCTAAAGTCGTACGATAGAGTTTAACTCTATAAGGTCTCTATCCTAATCCTTACCCAATGCTCTACATGATATGGCTACTCGAAGATCTTATGTTAGAAGGAATGTGAGGGAGAATGAGGAACAAGAAGATCCTTCTCAGGCTCCTCAAGCTCCGGTTGACCCTTTGGCCGAACATGTGACTAATACAGAGTTTAGGGCTACTATTCAAGTGTTTGCTTAAGCCGTGATGGCCCAAGCCAATAAGAAGGTTGTGGTCCCCGTGAACCCAAATGTGGGTCCGATAGCATCTAGAGTGACAAACTTCATTAGGATGAATCCTCTGAAGTTTCATGGGTCTAGGGTTGAGGAAGATCCTCAAGAGTTCATTGATGAGGTCTACACGGTATTTATAATCATGGGAGTGACGCCGGTGGAAAAGGAGGAGTTGGACTCTTATCAACCTAAGGGTGTGGCTCAAATTTGGTTTAATCAATGAAAAGAAGGGAGATCAGAAGATCCGGGTCCTCTTGATTGGGAGAAGTTTAAGGATGCTTTCCTTGAAAGGTTTTTTTCCCTTGAGATAAAGGAGGAAAAGGTGCTTGAATTCATCAGCCTTCGTCAAGGAAATATGAGTGTGAAGGAATATTCTTTGAAGTTCACACAACTATCTTGATATATTCCCACTATTATTGTTGATCCTAGGGCAAGGATGAGTAAGTTCATTTCGGGTGTGTTCGAAATGGTGGTTAAAGAATGTCGTACCACCATGATCATCAATGACATGGACATCTCTCGTCTCATATATGCTCAACAGATCGAAGATGAGAAACTTAAGGAAAGG
The DNA here is from genome assembly GCA_029582545.1 of Solanum lignicaule. Taxonomy (NCBI): domain Eukaryota; kingdom Viridiplantae; phylum Streptophyta; class Magnoliopsida; order Solanales; family Solanaceae; genus Solanum; species Solanum lignicaule. Next base: position 45,269 of record JAJOOF010000230.1, read on the forward strand.
TCTAGGGAGGTAAACAGGGCTTAAACCGGTGATGGAAATTTCTCTCATGCATGGTCCGATGAACATGGTCGTTCTAGGTTCCGGCAAAGGTTTTCCAATCAAGGTTCCTCCAATGCTCCTCCTAAGTTCAACAAAGATAGGGTGTCTAACCCTAAGCCTCAAGGAGGAAATGGTAGTGCATCATTGTTGCAAAATTGTGCTAGGTGTGGAAGGAAGCATGAGGGTAAATACTTTGCCGACACAGATAGTTGCTTTAGTTATGGTAAAAGTGGTCATAAGATGAGGGATCTCCCAATGCTCACGGCTACAAAAAGAGAGGGTAAGCAAGCTTTTTCTAGTGGTTCGGGTTCCAATGTTCCCAACCAAAACTGATTCCACGCACTTTAGACTCGTGGTTAACAAGAAGGTTCTCCCGATATGGTTTTCGGTATGTTAAAAGTCTTCTAGCTTGAATGTTTAGGCTCTACTTGATCCTGGCTCTACCTTGTCTTTTGTGACCCCATATGTGGCTATGAGGTTTGATGTTCTTCCAAATGTGTTGCTAGATCCCTTTTCGGTCTCTATCCGTGTTGGTGATTCTATTGTAGCTAAGAGGGTCTATAGAAAATGTTGTCCCATAGAGTTACTCTTGTTAATTTGGTAGAGCTTGATATGCTAGATTTTGATGTTATCCTTGGTATGGATTGGCTGCACTCATATTATGCTTCTATTGATGTAAAACTCGTGTAGTCAAGTTTCACTTTCAAATGAGCCAGTCCTAGAGTTGAAATGGGGAAATTCTATGCCTAAGGGTCAGTTTGTCTCTTGTCTTAAAGATAGAAAGATGATTGCTAAAGGTTGCATTTACCATCTAGTTAGGGTGAGGGATGTGTATTCCGAAACCCCTACTCTTGAGTCGGTGTTAATGAGTTTCTGGAAGTGTCTGAGATGATCTATCCGGTATTTCTCCTGAAAGGGAGATAGACTTTGGTATTGACCTTCTCCTAGGTATGCAGCCTATCTCTATTCCTCCTTACCAAATGGCTCCGGTAGAACTTAAGGAATTGAAAAAGCAATTGAAAGATTTGTTGGATAAGGGTTTCATCCGACCAAGTATATCCCCATGGGGTGCTCCAGTTTTGTTTGTTAGAAAGAAGGATGGTTCTCTTCGAATGTGTATAGACTACCAGCAATTGAATAAGGTTACGGTTAAGAATAAGTATCCTCTCCCATGGATAGATGATTTGTTTGACCAACTTGAAGGAGTAAGTTACTTCTCCAAGATTGACCTTCGGTCGGGTTACCACCAATTGAGGGTAAAGAAAGATGATATTCTGAAAATGTCTTTTAGAACCCGATATGGACATTTTGAGTTTCTAGTGATGTCTTTTGGTTTGACTAATGCTCCAGCCACTTTTATGGACTTGATGAATATGGTGTTTAGACAATACCTTGATATGTTTGTGATTGTGTTCATTGATGATATATTGATCTATTCAAGGAGTGAGGATGAGCACATTGATCATTTATGGATTGTGTTGCAAATTCTCAAAGACCAGCAACTTCTTGCAAAGTTTAGCAAATGCGAATTTTGGCTAAGGTCTGTGGCTTTTCTTGGTCATTTTGTTTCAAGTAAGGGTATTGAGGTAGATCCTAAGAAGACGGATGCGGTGAAGAGTTGGCCTAGACCTCTAACCCCTTCGGATATTAGAAGTTTCTTGGGTTTAGCTGGTTACTATAGAAAGTTTGTTGAAAGGTTTTCATTGATTCCGTCTCCATTGACGGCATTGACTTAAAAGAAAGCTAAATTCCTATGGTCGGAATCATCTGAGAAGAGTTTCAAGAGTTGAAGGATAGACTTACTTCCGCTTTGGTGTTGACTTTACCGGAAGAGACTGATGGCTTTGTTGTTTATTGTGATGCCTCAAGAATTGGTCTAGGGTGTGTTATTATGCAAAATGGGAAAGTTATTGCCTATGCTTCAAGGCAACTTATGATTCATGAGAAGAATTATCCAACCCATGACCTTGCGCTAGAGGTGGTTGTGTTTGCCATAAAGATTTGGAGGCATTATTTGTATGGTGTTCATGTTGATGTTTTTACCGACCACAAGAATTGCAATATGTGTTTGATCAGAAGGACTTGAATATTCGCCAAATGAGGTGGCTAGAATTCTTGAAGGATTATGATATGAGTGTTCTCTATCACCCTTGTAAGGCGAATGTGGTGGCGGATGCTCTTAGTTGGTTATCTATGCGAAGTGTTGCTCATATTGAAGAAGATAAGAAAGAGTTGGTTCGAGATGTTCATAGATTAGCCCGGTTGGGTGTTCATTTAGTAGAATCTACCAAGGGTGGTGTTATGAATCACAATGGTTCATAATCGTCTTTTGTGGTGGATGTGAAAGCTAAGCAAGGTCTTGATCCGACTTTGGTTGAATTGAAGGAAGCGGTGCTTAAAAAGTCCGTAGAGGCTTTATCCCAGAGGGGGATATGGGCTACTTAGATATCAAGGTCATTTGTGTGTTCCTAATGTTGATGGCTTGAGGGAATATATTTTCTTAGAAGCCCAAATTTCTCGGTATTCCATTTACCCGGGAGCCATCAAGATGTACCATGATATTTGGGAGATCTATTGGTGGAATGGGATGAAAAAGGATATTGTGTAGTTTGTGGCTAAGTGTCCTAATTGTCAACAAATGAAAGTTGAACATCAGAAATTGGGAGGGTTATCTCAATACATTAGCATTCCTACTTGGAAGTGGGAATATTTGAATCTGGAGTTCATTGTTGGTTTGCCTCACACGCGGAGACAACATGACTTGATTTAGGTTATAATGGATCGAATGAAGAAATAGACTCATTTCATTCCCGTCAAGGTTTCCTTTTCGGTGGAGGATTATGCCAAGTTGTACTTGAAGAAAATGGTGAAGTTGCATGGAGTGCCTTTGTCCATTATCTCCGATAGAGGTATCCAATTTACTTCTCAGTTTTTTAGATCTTTCCATAAGGGCCTTGGTACTCATGTTAAACTTAGCATGATCTTTCATCCCCAAACCTATGGGCAAGCGGAGCGTACTATCCAAACTTTGGAAGATATGTTAAGAGCTTATGTGATTGACTTCAAGGGTAATTGGGATGATCATTTGCCTTTGATTGAATTTGCTTATAACAATAGCTACCACTCAAGTATTGGTATGGCTCCCTTTGAGGCATTGTATGGTAGGAGGTGTAGATCTCTTATAGGCTGGTTTGAGGTGGGTGAAGTATCCCTAATAGGTCCCGAATTAGTATATGAGGCTATGGAGAAAGTTTGACTTATTAGAGAGAGGTTGAGAACAACCCAAAGTTGACAAAAGTCATAAGCCGATGTTAGAAGAAGAGATCTTGAGTTTGATGTTCATGATTGGGTTTACTTGAAAATCTCACCCATGAAGGGTGTAATGAGGTTTGGTAAGAAAGGGAAGCTTAATCCCCCTTTTGTAGGCCCATATCAGATTTTGAGACGTGTTGGTAAGGTTGCTTATGAATTATATTTGCCTAATGAGTTGGCATCGGTGCATCCAATTTTCCATGTCTCATTGTTAAAGAAATGTGTTGGAGATCCGACATCTATAGTTCTCTTAGAAGGTTTGGGAGTGAAGGAGATTCTTTCTTATGAAGAAGTTCCGGTTGAGATTTTAGCAAGAAATTGAGGAACACGAAAGTTGCTTCCCTGAAAGTCTTGTGGAGGAATCATTTAGTTGAGTGTGCTACTTGGGAGGACGAGGCTGATATGATGTCCCGATATCCTCATCTTTTTCCTTCTACTCCTATTCTAGCTTGAGGTATTGAGTTCCTCATGGTTTACTCTTTTGGTGTCATGTGTTTTAGATGTTTCCATGATTTCCTTAATATGCATGTTCATGGAAAGCTTAAGTTTTAAGAAAAATGAACCAACTTGATTGATTTCCACATTTTATGTGCATCTTAGTATGAAATGCATATAGACCATATGATATGATGTTTTTAACATGCTTTAGCTTGGAGTTGATGTTTCCTCCTCGGATATGTGCATTTATGTGATTGCACATGATGGGCTACTAGTTTTGAGTCTTTCCTGAAATGAGGTGTCCAGAATCCCATTCGAGGATGAATGTCCCCAAGGGGGAGATAATGTAACACCTCGAATTCAGAGAAGGGGGAAATATTTGTTCCTTAGCTGATTCAGCGAAGTAGGTTGAGAACGCCGAATGACTTGGCGATCTGCCAAGTGGAACCCCCTCACCTTTTTTTGTTAAACTTAATGTCCAGTATTCGGGAACTTTAGGCGAGATAAGTTGAGCTCGCCGTTCCATTCGGCGTGTCGCGAAAGTACCTTCCCCATTGCCTAGTTGACTTGGTCCCCAAGTCGACTTACTGTCATTTTTGGCGAGCTAAAGGCTCACTTAGAGAGTCATCGAGTGGCCTTTGGCAAGCCTCGCTATGCCTTATTTAAAAATTTTAAGGCAGGGTCTTAAAAGTCTTTTCAGATTATTTTAATTCTATACTACATCGTTTTACCCTTCACCTAAAGACCTATATAAGTGTTTTGCCTCAAATTTCCCCAATTTAAAAGTGATTCCCTCAAAATTCATAAAAAAAGAACAAGTCTCCCTCTAAAATATTTCTCTCTCTAGAAGTTGAAGAAGAAAGCTAAGGTTTTCAAGGCAATTCTCCAATTCCTCCATTGCAGTTAAACAATTGGCATTGAGGTATGATAGTTTTCATCCATGGATTCCTTCCATTCATGGATTTCCCAAATTCTCTTATTTTAAAAGTTAGAAATCCCCAAATGAGTTAGGGTTTTCTTCAATTGCCATGGGTTCTCTTGATTATGGATTTAAATGATTTAATTATGATCTCTTATGCATGAATTGATGAAATACTATGATATTATGATGATTTTCTACATGAACCCATGTAAACCCCATGTTTTCTAATTATGATGATGTGATGTGGGTTTTGAATTTTGAAAGAGGTGATTACGAAATTAAGCATGTTCTTATGAGATTTATGTAAATGTTTTAAGAATGCTTTGAGAGTAGAGTATCAAAGATGATGATTGTTGTTGTGTTGTTGAAAGGATTTCTAATAAACACATTAAAGAATAATTTGTGAAGGGACATTCTGACATAAAGAATTCTTAGGGTTGAAAGGTTTTTCTCAACTAAACTATGAATCAAAGATCTTAGGAGCATTTTCAATAAGACCTAGCTTGGATTGGTTACTTAATAATACCTTTCCATGGATGACATATGACTTAGCTTGGATTGGCAAGATGACGTGCCCTTCCATGGATAATAAGAACAAGTTAAGAAAATGACTACTCCGTGGGAATTATGCTTAGTACCGAGAGGATATTGAGATGGAGGCTCTCCCATTAGTAGAGGTCGGGTTTCTAGTAGCAATATCCTTATCCCTTACCTATTTGCCCCCATAGGATGATTGTCTTGATAGACATTAGCTAGTGGATCAACATTAGCTAGAAGTTCATGGTCCTTCCTTGGCAAGTAGGACACCCCTTTTCGGTCTGAGGTGGACACCGGATTGTATGTTAATAGCTCACATGGTCTTATATGTCGGTTAAGGCTATTTTCCACAAATAAGAAAAGTGATGATGAAACAAGGTTACTTCAAGGAAGTATTGTAAGTCTGTTTTAAGATGATATTCACTTGCATTGATCATGGTTTTATGACTTATGGTTTCTAACTCTCAAGGTACATTTTTAACTTGATCATTGCACATTTATAAAAATGCCCCTTTTTATCATGATTTAAATGTTTTATGCATAGCTATCATACTTGGTACATTATTTTGTACTAATGCATACTCTTGCTTACATTTCCACAAATGTAGGGTCCGACTGTCAGAGTCCTCAGTTTCTTGACTAGAGGTTGATTGACGAGATTCCCGAGCTTTGGTGAGTCCTTATGCTTTGAGGACAAATTCTCATTGTTTTCAAATTCTATATTACTTTCAGTATTGGACATGATGTATGGGCTAGGCCCAATTTCATTCTATTGTATTAGATGGCTATTGAGACAAGTGTTTTAGACTTCCGCTTTACTTTTATAAAACCATTGGACTTGAAATGTTGTCTTTATCTCTTTGATTTTATTTCTTATGTTATGAATGCTAAGTGGCTTGTGTGGGTCCTCTTGGGGTCATAAATGCCATGTAACATCTAAGGTGTACCCCTGGGTTGTGACAAACAATGAAGGACAAGAGGTACCCCTAGTCATACCAGTAAGACCAGTCTATGATGTGGCAGTCCCACTCACAGCCAGTGTTGCATCAAGCATACGAAAGCCACCGGTGGGTGGCAGATTTGAGCTGAAACAGAACATGGTGCAACTCATTGACGCGATGGGGCAATTCACCGGTCTTCCCCACGAGGATGCCCAAGTGCATATAAGGAAGTGTTTGGAGATGAGCGATACACACATCCCAAACGGGGTTTCATCGGATTATGTGAGGTTGACTCTTTTTCCACACTCATAATTTGGAGAAGCTAGGCAGTGGTTAGATACAGAGCCACCAAATTCCATCAACTACATGGGATTATTTAGCGAAAAAGTTCTTAAGTTGATTCTTTCAATCAGGCAAAACTGCGAGGTTGAGGAGTGAAATATTGAGCTTTAAGAAGAAAAATGGAGAGGATCTGTACCAAGGATGGACTTGATTCAAGCAATTGTTGAATGCTTGTCCACATCACTACTAGGCTAATGAGGTACTTGCTCACATTTTCTTTGAATGTCTTCATTATAATGCATGAGTACTCCTTAATAGTGTAGTAGGTGGACAAGATTTTGCAAAGACCCATGAGTAGCTATTTGACCTCCTAGACAGACTCTCGGAGGGAAACCCTGAATGGAATGGGGAAGTACCACGGACCACAACACAAAGGGCTACAGGAATTCTAGATGTGGATCAAACTATTGTTATAAATGCAAAATTAGATGCAATGAACCATAATATAACCATGTAGTTCAAGCAAATTGCACTAAATCAGCAAGAACCCGTGAATGTTATACAATAATCTGTGGTTTGGTGCGGATTCTGTGGTAGTGGAGCACATGAAACCGAATTTTGTGAAGCAAATCCAGACTCCGTGAACTATGTGCGAAATGCGTAAAAAGCTAGAGGTCCGCAGGGTTTTGGCAATACTTATAACTCTAGTTGGAGAAACCATCCTAACTTCTCATGGGGTGGAAATCAAAACCAAAATTAAGAACAAGGGTCTAACCAATACCGAGCACAAAGAATGGGGCAGCAATATCAAAATACTACCCAAGCCGAAAATCCAAGTGCATAGAAAGGGGGGATAAGTAATGAAGAGTTGTTCCAAAAGCTAATGGCAGAAATCGGTAAGAATAGTGCTGAGAATGAAAAGATGAATGCAAGGATAGATAAACAGGATGAGAAGATGAGGAACATCCAAATGTCACAAATGAGTCTAGAAAAATAAGTTGCGCAAGTAGCTAATGCGCTCAACTTGTGTCCGCAAGGAGGTTTGCCTAGTGACACTGAGCCCAACCCTAAGCAGTTGAATGTTGTGAGTACCAGAAGTGGGTTACAACAAGAGGAACTAGATCCTAAGAAAAGAGATACTCAGGTAATGAGTAGAGAAAAGAAACAAGAAGAGGTGGTAAGGAACTCCAATGTTGAGAAGAGTGTTCCTAAAATGAAACCACCTCCTCCTTTTCCACAAAAGTTCAGAAAGCAGAATGAAAATGAATGCTTCAGTAAGTTTCTCTCTCTCCTTAAATAGGTTCACATTAACCTGCATTTGGTTGATATTTTACAGGGAATCTTAAGTATGCCAAGTATGTGAAGGAGATAACGGCAAATAAGAGGAAGCTAATGGAGTATGAAATGGTATCAGTTACTGAGGAGTGCAGCTCTCAAATATAGAATAGACTACCCAAGAAGTTGAAGTATCTGGGTAGCTTCACTGTGCAAATTACAATTGGACAAAGTGTCCATTCTCGGGGTTTATGGATTTGGATGCGAGCATTAATCTCATGTGGTTGGGAAGTCCAAAACCAACCACTATCATTCTCCAACTTGCGGATAGATCCATTGTTAGGACAGAAGGGGTAGTAGAGGATGAGTTGGTGCAACTTGGATCGTTGATCTTTCTGGTGGACTTTGTGGTCTTAAACTTTGAGCCTGTTCCAGAAGTTCCATTTATTTTGGGGCATCCTTTTTTTACCACGGGTGAGCATTGATCGATGTAGCAGCTGGGTAGTTGACTATGAGGACACATGATAAGGTTGAAGTGTTTAACGTCTATCACGTCTTGAAATTACCTTCTGTCTATGAAGAGTTGTCCACCATTACTGTTGTAGATCTAGCAGTAAAGTCATATTGCATTGCTTCCGAGGATCCCTTGGAAAGAGTTTTAGTGGGACATGACATAGATGGAGATACTGAAGCTCAAGAGATAGATGCTTGTCTTAATTTGGCCATATTGGGAACACACAGAGGTAGTGTGGAATTATTGGATCGTGAATTGGGGCCTCCACCCAAACTCTCAATTGAAGAAGCACCTAAATTGGAGTTGAAATCTCTACATGCTCACCTAAGGTATGTGTATTTAGGTAACAATGAAACCTTACATGTAATACTTTCTGCAAAATTGTCTGAAACACAAGTGGATATGGCATTGAGAATCTTGAAGCGAAGGAAGAGAGCTATTGGTTGGCAGATGACAAATATCCATGGGATTAGTATAGCGTTATGTATGCACAAAATCTATACGGATGAGGATCACAAGCCAAGTGCACAACATCAATATAGACTAAATCCCCTGATGAAAGAAGTGGTGAGAGAAGAAGTAATAGAGTGGTTAGATGTTGGAATCATGTACCCATTTTACGATAGTAAGTGGGTAAGTCCTGTGCAGTGTATCCCAAAGAAGGGAGGTATGACAGTGGTGAGAAACAAGAAAAATGAGTTGATTCCCACTAGAACCGTCACCGAATGGAGAATTTGAATGGATTACCAGAAGCTAAATGAGGCCACATGAAAATATCACTATCCTGTCCCTTTCATTGATCAGATGTTTGACCATTTAGCAGGGTTGAAGTACTATTGCTTCTTAGATGGGTATTCTAGATATAACCAGATTTTGATTGCGCCCGAAGATCAAGAGAAGACCACATTCACTTGTCCTTATGGCACATATGCTTTCAAACGCATGCCATTTGGACTTTGCAATGCGTCAACAACTTTTCAAAGGTGCATGATGGCCATTTTTCATGATATGGTGTAGGACTTTGTAGATATGTTCATGAATGATTTCTCTATCATTGGGAAGTCTTTTGAGGTATGTCTCTGGAACCTTGATAAAGTACTTGCTCGATGTGAAGATACAAATTTAGTGCTCAACTGGGAGAAGTGTCACTTCTTGGTTTGAGAGGGCATAGTATTGGGTCACAAGGTATCAAAGTATGGACTAGAAATGGATAAGGCCAAGGTGGAACTGATTGAAAAATTACCCCCTCCTATCTCTATAAAAAAGGTGCGAAGTTTCCTTTGAAACATAGGTTTCTACCAGAGATTCATCAAGGATTTTTCCAAGATTGCAAGACCTATGTGCAGTCTCTTGGAGACGGAGGTGAAATTTGAGTTTGATGAGATATGCTTGAAGGCGTTTGAGGTGTTCAAGCGGAACTTGATTGAATCTCCAGTCTTGATTGCTCCTAAATGAGAGTTACCATTTGAACTCATGTGTGATGCAAGCGATGTAGCAGTGGTTACAGTATCCGAACAAAGAAAAGATAAAGTGTTCCATTCAATCTACTATGCGAGCAAGACCCTTGATTCTGCTCAAGCTAATTGCACAGTGACTGAGAAGGAGATGATGGCTCTAGTATTCGCCTTCGACAAGTTCACACCGTATTTGGTAGGTACCAAGGTAATTTTTTATACTGACCATGCAGCTATTCAGTACATATTCAACAATAAGGATGCTAAACCAAGGTTGATTTGGTGGATATTGCTTCTCCAAGAATTTGACCTTGAGATCTAAGACCGAAAGGGTACTCAGAAACAAATAGCTGATCATTTGTCTAGGTTAGAAGATTTCTCCATGTACATGAAGGGGAACAAATATGGGAAGAGTTTTCGTATGAACATTTGATGGCATTGGATATCTCTCAAGTGCCTTGGTATGCTGATATGGTAAATCTGTTAGTGAGTGGAGAGTATCCTCCAGGTTCAACTACACAATAGGAAAAAAAAGTTGACTCATGATGCTAAGTTATACATTTGGGATGAACCATTCTTATTCAAACAAGGAGTTGATCAGGTGGTAAGACGATGCATTCAGGAATATGAGGTCAAGAAAGTACTCGAGAGTTGTCATGTGAATCCATATAAAGGGCACCACGGAGGAAAGCGCACAAGGTATTACAATCTGGTTTCTTTTGTCCCTCCTTGTTTAAAGATTCTAATGCCTATGCGAAGGGATGTGATCAATGCCAAAGGTTTGGTACCATATTGAGAAGACATGAGATGCCACTAAATAACATTCTTGAGGTGTAAATCTTTGATGTTTTGGGTATTGACTTCATGGGTCCCTTCCCACCGTCTAATGGAAACCAATATATTCTGGTGGCTGTTGTTCATGTATCCAAATGGGTTGAGGCGGTAGCTCTTCCCATGAATGATTCAATAGTGGTGACTAAATCTTCACTCGATTTGGCACTCCGTGGGCAATCATAAGTGATGGAGGTAAGCATTTCATTAACTATTTAGTGAAGAATCTTCTTGCTAAGTATGGTATCCGGAATAAAGTGAATACAACTTACCATCCTCAAACAAGTGGTCAAGTGAAAGTGTCGAATAGAGAGGTGAAGCAAATCTTACAAAAGACAGTGAATGCGTAGAGAAAAGATTGGTCTTAGAAACTTGGTGATGTGTTATGGGCGTATAGAACGGCATATAAAACACCCATAGGGACTTCTCCCTATCACATGGTGTTCGGCAAGGCATGTCATCTTCCGGTGGAATTAGAGCACCAAGCTTATTGGGCAATTAAAAAGTTTAATCTCTACCCTGAGCTGGCAGGTAGGAAGTGAATGGGTCAATTGCATGAACTTGAGGAGTTTAGGCGCCATGCTTTTAAGAATGCTAAGCTATACAAAGAGAATACCAAAAGATGGCATGACAAACATATAGTTCCTCGCACTTTCGCTCTAGGAGAAATGGTACTACTTTTTAACTCAAGACTTACGTTATTCCCTGGAAAACTAAGGTAAAAATGGAGTGGTCCCTTCGAGGTGGTAAGAATGACACAACATGGTGCGGTATAACTTAAAAGGAAAAAATGTCTTGTCATTCTTGGTGAATGGGCAAAGGGTTAAGCAGAACTTTGGTGAAGAATCGGATTGCAATCGAGAAGTTCTTAAGCTAAATGATGAATAATACAAGTTGCGTTGAGCCGCAATGTTAAACCATGCACTCCAGGGGAGGCAACCCGTGAAAGATATGTAATAGGTAGTTAGTTGCTTAATTGTGAATTTTTAGCTTAGTTTAAAGTATATAGGATCTAGTGAAGAGTTTCTTGTTTTATTTATAGGGATTTGGTTAAGTTTGATTGCTTTGTAGTAGTTAGATAAAAAGAGGAATCGCGCCACGACCAAAACTAAGGCGCTGGATGGGAGGCAACCCACCATTATTATGTCACGTTGTTTGGTTGATGTGTAGGTTATCAGAGAACAAACCACGAGAAAAGAGAACCAACTACACTAGAAAATGGATTAGGAGGCAAGTTGGGCGCGCCACACTAAAATCTAAACAACTGAGGCCCATTTTTGGTGCACTGGCACCGCCCCGCGCCACCATTGTGCCAGGCCAAAGAAAAAGCATCGATGACTGGCACAAACAACGCGCGTCGAGCCACTATCCCTGGCGCATCGCGCCACCAAGGGAAGTTCTGGGGGAGGTTTTTGGCGCGCTGCTTGCCCTCCCCCTCTGCGCCAGCTTTGTTGTCCGAAATTTTGATGGGTCCCACTTGAAAAACCCACCTTAAAATCCTTCACCTACCCAAACCCACCTCACTTTCTCTCTGTATTCCTCTCTCTAACTGCCCATCTCCTCCAAATCCCACAAATTCCTTCATCTTCTCCATCCATATTCTTCCCCAAAACCCCAAACTCCACAATTCCTTCCCAAAACTTTCTCCTCTTACTTTTTCCTCTATTCCCAACCATTAAAACTCACCAATTTCAAATTATTTTCAAAACCCACCAAAACCTCCCACCCCTCTGCCACCTGACCCCCCTCCTTCTCCCTCAAAAATTCTTTTATTTCTTCTTTTCTACCATTGTTAGGTGTGAAGATGGCTCCCAAGGGAAAAAGTGTTGCTAGTGGCTCAGGTACCAAGCAGAGTAGAAAAAGGGAGGCTTTCGAAAGTTCTACTCAGGCCCCACCGACTTGCCGCCTCAAAAATTTGGTAAACAAGCAGTAATTCACAATGGAGAAGAGTGATACAATTGCCAAAAAGAATCTACGTGCATGGGTGACAAGTATGTCGATGAGGGGTGATTGCTAGAAGACTTTTATCACATTCACACGCAAGTCGGCGCTTTGGGCCTCCACTATATCTTTATGGATCAAGGTGAGTGCAATTTGAGCTTTGTACATGAATTATATGCTAATGGGAATACACATCAGGTTGAGTGGAACCAAGGTCTAATTAGGAATAGTCATGTGCACTTTACTGTGGGAGCATTGAATGAGATTTTGGGTGCCCCTAATTTTGATAATTCTTACTATCAAGCCATGATTGAACGACCCCCTTATCATGATATTAGGCATACTCTGTGTGGGGTGAACTTTATCTCTCTGTGGGATAGAGTTAGAGACATGGGTCATCATTAGACTCTTCATTATTCCTACTTGAATTTGGAGGCGCTTATTTGGTTGAAAATTGTGTCTAGCACCTTACTATCATGCAAGCATAAAACCGATGTCACTAGGGAGAGATTTGTGATAGTATACCGACTGATGAAGGGGCTTCAAGTAAATGTCAGAGCTATTTTGAGGTAGAATATGCTAAAATTTCAGACTAATAAGAGATGGCACTTCTGTTATGGTAACCTTATCACTAGCTACCTCCATGCCTTAGAAATCGAGTAACAAGTCTATGATATGTGTCATCCCCGTGCCCCTCATTTAGTATGCCTCCTGGTTGATGTCGCACAAACTAAAGCGCATGATCAGTCCCAAGGGCAAGTGTCGTCTATTGCCGATAGGCAAGCCCGAGATGACAGCTGGATGGGTCGTATGTTTGGAATGGCCGAGCTTCAACTGTGGATTGGTGGTCGTCCGGTGACTGAGGATGAGATAGTGAAATTGGCGGAGCGTTACCCGTTTACATATGTACATGTGTCTCATGGGCTCGGATTTCCAAGAACCCATTGATGATCATAATGCCATTGCTGATTAAGAGAATGGTTTGGAGGAGGATGAATCAGATGATGTTGGCCCCAGAGATGATGATACCGATGCGAGCGATGGTGATGGTGATGAAGCCTCAATGGCTGTGGATTTTTCCACAAATGTGGCAACTCGCTGATTTGAAGCACGAGGCCTAGAGGCCAATAGGGAGTTCTCTTTCACTCTTAACTTTGTTTTTCTTTTCACACTGAGGACAATTCTTTCTTTAAGTGCGGGGTGGAATTTCAGCTTCATTGTATATATTTTATTGCTTTATCGTGTCTTTTTCTTTTTAGGAGGGTTGCTCGGCTTTTGTTTTCAGTTCTTTTTCGGAGTATAGTCCCATTGAGCAGACTACGAATAGTTTGCTTATTTATGTTAAGTCTTAGAGTCGTTATAGGAGTGACAGTTCCCGATAATGGATGGATGACTACCGTCTTAAGGAGAAATTAGTCACTAAGAGTAGAGGAGTATCAAACCAACCTTTTTGGGTACTTTGAAACCTTGTCTTGATAGTTGGCTGATGAGTCCGAGATTTGCACTCATTTAGGGCTTTGTTTATATAGATTTAGTGTCCTCGGATGCTTAATTTGTGCCAATAACTGATGTTAAATCATTGATTAATCAAGACACAACTTCCAATTCAAGTGTCTACGATCGTACAATAGTAATATAACCCAACCGAATGGGTTGGGGTCGAGTCCCCGGCAGCGGCGCCATTTTGATGTTTGCATAATCAAGACACAACTTCCAATTCAAGTGTCTACGATCGTACAATAGTAATATAACCCAACCGAATGGGTTGGGGTCGAGTCCCCGGCAACGGCGCCATTTTGATGTTTGCGTAATCAAGATACAACTTCCAATTCAAATGTCTACGATCGTACAATAGTAATACAACCCAACCGAATGGGTTGGGGTCAAGTCCCAAGGGAGCGATTCCAGAAAATTAATGGTTAAGCGCAAAAAAATGCTAAAGTTAACCGTAGCGAAAAATATTATCGAGTATAAACATACTAAATCTAAAAGGGATGACGCAAGCGTCAATTATCAATGGGGTTTGTAGTCAAGTAACAACAACAAAAAAGTAAAAATATAAGAAAACGAGATAGAGAGACGGGATTCTTGAGATGTGATAGGAATACGGAATAGATTAGACTATCGAGTATATGTTTTTGATAGTAAATTGCTGAAGGAATCGACTTGGTTTCTCTAGAACACCAAGTTGCCGCTTTAAGCACGGCCTCCGTCTTAGCCCATTCACTCTCTCGAGTTGAATGTGTGGGAGAAGGACTGGGATTCACTCTCTCAAGCTGAACCCATGTCGACCCAATACCACCGGCTATCAATTTAGTAGTCTTAGTTTTACGACCTCTCTCTCGAGCAAGCCGAAAACACTAAGATGAAATCGTATTTGCAACTACAACTCCAATAAGTTCATACACAACTACAAAACGAAATCACATTTAAATAACAAATAAACCATCAACAAGCAAGACCCAACAGATAATCTAACCCATATTCACAAAATCACAACCCAAGAATTGGGGTTTTAGCTAGACATGAAAAAGAGATAAAAATCGATACCAAAAGTGTTACCATCAAATGGGTACGATAAATAAAGTCTTTAAACACGTCAAGGATGAAGATTCTGGAAAACGCACTTCCAATTTCTTAGAGTTGAAACCCTTTGAATCTTCAAGGCCTAAGAACAATGTCTCCAAAAATGTAAAAACTGTTCTATTCTAAAACTTCGTTCTCCAACAGCTTGATACTAAGCTACAGATTTAAGCGGGTATTAATAGCTGTCAAAAAGTGTGCTGCGAAAGATCCACTCGGTGTAGTTAGTCGGAATCGTCAAACTACTCGGCGATCCGCCCTTGGTCTGGTACCTCGCCTTTTAGCTCTTTCCTTCGGCATCTTCGCGTTCTGAATCATTGGGCGATATGATGATGCTTCGCGAAACTGCTCGGCAATTCGCCGACTTCTCCCTTTCCTAGCAGACTTGACCTTTTCTTCAAGGCTAAGCACACTGGAACATTAGTCGAGGTTGTAGGCCTTTCAGTGACACGCCTAATGGATTAGGCGATCGTCAGGCCGTCTTTTCTTCCTTCTTTCAGCCACTTTGTTCCTTTTTACTGGATAGCGTCCATACTTTGTCTCTCAACTCAAATACTTGAAACTTAAGGATTTTCATTAGATATAGAGATAAAATATGCATTTGACGACACTAATTCTATCAAAATATAGCCCTAAATGAGTCCAAACTGTGGACTCATCATGATTGCCAAGTTCACTTGGCGAATCACCGAATGGATATCTGACCGCCTAAAGTTCAAGTGTGCCAAGCCCTGAGGGAAGAAACCAAGTCGGTGATACAAAGGAGCAGTCGACAAATCATTGAGTAGTTCCACGAAGCCAAGATAGATCACCCAAAGTTACAGACCTTCAAGATGCTGAATAACAAGGAAAAAGGGTGATGGAAAATACCAAAGGGCGGCTCACCGAGTGGTTCAGCGAGCCCGACTTATTTCACCGAATGAGCTTTCGTAACTTATTTTTGGCGAATATAAATAAGTTTTTGAATATTTAGTTTAGTATCAAATACTCTTTAGAACAAATTATTATTAAGTTCTGAGCATCTACAAATAGTTTTTTCTAGTTTTACCTTCGCTTTGGAGGATTGAAGAAATTCACTTTGGAGAATTTGGAAGTGGGTCTTTGAGAGCCTTCAAATTGGAGCATTGTAAGGATGAATCACTATTACCCAGTTGATGGATAATCAATTTCGTAACAGTTTTTACCTTTTTATAATGTCTAGCTAAAACTGGGTGTGATTATGTGATTATGGGCTGATTTAGTTTATGGGTATTGCTAATTGTTAGTTTAAATGCTATCTAAAAGTGAGTATAATCATTAATTGTGGTATTGTAGTTGCAAATGCAGTTCTATGTTTGTGTTCTTGGCTTGCTCGAGCGAGAGGTTTTAGAACTAAGGTTTTTGATTAATGGTTTGTGGGTATTGGGTTGACCTGGGTTCAGCTCGAGAGAGTGAATCCTAAACCCAATCCCACACATTCAGCTCGAGAGAGTGAATGGATTAAGGTGCGGGCTGCTCTTATTTTGCATGCTTGTTGATGTTCGAGAGAAATTGCTTGATTCAGGGTAAATTGTTCGAGAGAAAATTTACCTCCCTTATAGCTTGGCCTACTCATTAATATCTAGCTATTTTCTAATAGTTGTAATTACCCATATGTCTATAATAGCCTTTAATCGATCACATCTCAAGAATTCGTCTCATTATTGTTAATTTTTATTGTTTGTGACTGTTATTTGTAGTTGATAATCAAAACTAAACCCCCCCCCCCATTTGACATTCGTGTCACCCTTTAATTTGAAGGATGTCTTTATTCGATATTTTTTATTCCTATGACTGATTTGACCATATTTATACTTCTCAATTAAATCTTAAACACGTACCACTTCCTATGGGATTCAACCCCAACTCATTTAGTTGGGTTTTATAATGATTTATAATCGTTGAACACCTAGAATGGGATGTGCTGTGCTTGAAATGAAAAATCAAAATGGCGCTACTGCCGGGGAGTGGTGTTGTTTGAAATTCTTTCGGTGAAGTTGAATTGTGTTCTTTTTAGTTATAGTTGAATCTACTTACTTTTAGTTTTGGTTTTTGTGTTGCTTGTTAAAAGAGAGGAAATGAGTGTCAATGGAAGCAATGAAATCCAAGTGGGCCACCAAGATGGCATCAAGAATCTCAATGATGTCAATGAACCGAATGTCAATGACCCAAATCTAGTGGGTGGAGTTGGTGCCATTCGTTTGCCTCCAGCTGAAGGGAACGTTGTGTTCCACATTACAAGCACCATGTTGCAGATCTTACAACTGAAAGGTTTGTTTGGTGGGTTGGTTCATGAGGATCCCCATGAGCATATAAAGAACTTTGTTGACGTTTGTGGACCGTTCTCCTTTAACAACATATCTCAAGAATCAGTCTGGTTGAGATTGTTCCCATTTTCTCTAATGGGAGAAGCACGTAAGTAGTTGGCTGAGTTGCCAAGAGATTCTATCACTTCGTGGGAAGAGCTTGACTCCGCATTCCAAGTGTGATTTTTCCCTCCTTCGAAGGTGATTACACTCAGGGATAGTATCCAAAGCTTCAAGCATTTGGAGGCTGAGCCAATCCATTAGACTTGGCTAAGATTTAAGAAGTTGGTGCTGTAATTCCCAACTCATGGATTGCCCGATAATGCTCTGTTGCAGTACTTTTACAGAAGCCTTGATTCAGTGAACAAGGGAGTGGCTGATCAACTTTCTCCGGGAGGTTTCATGCAACATCCTTATGTAATAGCAGCCCAACTCCTTGACGGCATAACTAATATAAACCAGGCATGGTACACTCGCGAAGATAAGGTTTCCCCTCACTTTTAAATTGACAAAGGACCAACTTGAGAAAGATCAAGAGATGGACCAAAATATGGCAAAGATGATGAACCAACTTGATATTTTAGCCAAAAATGTCATGGGTGTTGGTGCTAGGAGTGTAAATGTTGTGGGTGTTGGTTGTGTAAACCCCAATGAGGACAAGTTTAAAGCGATGTACAATGAGGAAGTGAACTTCCTAGCCAACCAAGGAGGAGGTTATTGTGCAAACTACCCAAGGTTGGGTGGTAACCAAGGTTGGAACAGAGATGAGAGCTGGAGAGACCGTGATAGAGAGTGGCATGATCGTAACACCACTTGGAAGAAAAGAGAGGGGGAGAAGGATAGGTATGTTCCTCCCCATGAGCGTCAAAAGCCCAAATATTCTAAGGGTGACTAGACTGAAGATATGCTCTCACGTATTCTCAACAAGGTTGAAGGGTCCGATAAAGTTTTGAAGGAAATAAAGGAAGCTGTATCACCAGATGGTGACCTCTCATTCCATCTCTATCAAGTAGTTGGAGACCAAAATAGGTCATATTTCTTCGCATCTAAACCCAAGACAGCAAGGGGGGTTGCCTAGTGATACTATGGCGAACCCCAAGAATGAAGTTTGAATGGGTACTTGCGTCGTGCCACGACGTTAACTAAGGCGCTTCTTGGGAGGCAACCCAAGTTTTTATTGCTTTATGTTTGTCTTTGGAATAACGGGTGTTGATTGTGTAGGTTGATAAGCGGAATGTGTTTGGAAAATGCAGGTTGGCAAGCCAAGAGTCCAGTCGGTGACTCGCCTAAGGGGTCGGTGAGCCCGACTAGGACCGCTGTTGGACTCAGGATCAGGTTGGAGTCTATAAAACTCGGTGGGCCTTTGGACAAATTGGTGACTCACCGAACAAGTCAGCGAGTCCGACTTTGTCCGTCGTTTGGACCCCTAAATTAACTAGAGGTCTTGTAAAACTCTGTAAGGTAAGTAACCACTCAGCGTGTCGCCGAGTGGTTCTGCGAGGACGATTAATATCGCCGAAGCGCCGCGAACTGAACAGTTTTTAAAGGCCAAAGGTTTAAAATTTCAAACTCCTTCAAATTCCCTCACTTTTAGCCTCGTATATTTGCACCCACACTATATAGTTTCTATATTTTTCCATTTTTATTACTTTTTGCTCGTTGATCTCATGCTCAGAGTTGGAATACATTGCCGCCTAGCTTTACAAATTCATATTTTTTCTAAAAGGTAAGTTTTCCGAATCCCGAACTCTTAAATAGTGGTTAAATTCAAATGCAATTATTTAAATCTTATAGATGTGTGTTGGGCCTACTCTAAAATCGTAATTGTGTGCTAGCTTGCCTATTTTAGTTTTGATATCGTGCTTGAAATGCTTATATAATTGATTTCCCACGTTTTGTGCTTTAAAAGTGATCTTAAATTATTGGGTTGCGGTATTTTGTTGTTGGGTCTAGTCGGGTTAAGTCTGAGTAACCCAAATTGTGCTAAATGACGTGCTTTGCCCAATAATGGAGTGTTTGACGTCATTCTTAAGGGCAAAAGTCATCAAATGGCCAATTTTGGCCAAACCAAAGGAAGTCTGAGTACCCTGGTGGCATGGGTCGTATGGGTCTGGGCTTAATTAATTAAGTGTGTTATTTTGTTTTGTTTTCGGGGGTTGCAGGCTTGATTTTGGGAAGAGGGGTCGAAAATCGGGACGTTAGGCAATTAGGCGAGCATGGTCGAGCTCGCCAAACCACTCGGCGGTTCGCCAAAGTCCCCCTAGATTGCTTTTAATTTAGTGTTTTCGCTAGTTTAGAGTCTATAAATTTTGGTGGGAAGCCTCAGCTTGCCGAGTTCACTCGGCGACTCGGCGAAAGTCTCCCTTGATCGCCTTTTCTTCACCCCTAACCCTTAAAACATGATGTAAATTTCAGCGGGTTAGTCTGAGCTCTCCTAGTGGTGTCGACGATTCGCCAAAAGGCCCTGCATATCGCCGACCTGTCTTTTTTCTGAGAAATTTTCTAACTAGTCCTTTCGGTGAGCCTGATCTGGCATGCAAAAGTGAGTCGATAACTCGCTGATCGGTTCGGCGTGTCTTTCTGCTACCTATTTTCTGCGTTTTTCTTGAACTGTTTCTAACTATTCCTGATGTGTTTTACAGATATGGCTAGACCAAAAGTAGCAGGACGAGACATGCTACCCCGTAAGAGGGCAAAGGGAATCACTATCAATGAGGATGCAGTTGCATCTAAAGCAAAGGTCACAAAACTTCCTACCACATGTGGGAAGGTTAAAGGAAAAGGAAAGACACCTAATCCTGAGTCACCGGAAGTCAGCTCCGACAATGAGAGAGTGTACGTCACTCACCTCACCACTTCTGAAAGTGAGGGTGAGCACCAGGACCCTCAGACTGACATTTTTTAGCCTGAGGATGATCAGCTACTACTAGCCCGGAGAGCTAAAATGCGCTCCAAAAGTTTGAATGATCCGTCGAGGATTTGGGCACCACAAGCCACTACTCCTCCTTCCGTCCCAGATTAGGCAGTGGTCCCAGCACCACCTGCATAGGGTCCTCCTCCCTGGTCTATGAATAGACTAAAGGTTGAGGGATTAAGGACCATCATTAAGGAAAAGAGGTTGTCTACAGATGGAGTGATAGACAGATATCCAGAGATATGGTGCACTTTGAGGTCCCATAAGTTCTAGATTTTCACTAGACTTCGTGGCCCTTACATTCCTGATTGGGTCCAGGAGTTTTCCACTACCTATAGAGCACTAGTGCCGCAAAAGAAGAGGAAGCCTACTACATTCAAGCCGGTAGATTATGTGGTTGTCAGGGGCAAGAAAGTGAAGTGTGATAGCAATGATATTAATGCAGTTCTAGGGTGTACAGAGAATATTTTAGATGACTATCAATACAAAATCATTGGAGACTATGAAAATATGGTTAGCCCCTTTGTTATCTGACGGTACTCCCAAGTGGATCGAGGCTGGAGCGCCCATAGAAAAGAAAGACCTCAACGTAGCATCGAGGTACTTGTTTGGTTATATTAGCAGCACAATCATGTTGTACCAGAATTAGTCTATCCTCTACCACACGAAGGCAGCCTGTCTTGGTTGTATAATTGATGGGACAAGTATAAACTTGGGTATAATCATTGGCTAAGAAATGGCCATGAGGGCTAGGCAGCGTCAGACATCACTTTCGTTCCTGGTGTTGATCACCGAATTATGCAAACGAGCCCTAGTGCCCCTTGATAAGAAGAAGAATGTGGAAGTGATTCCCACCTCTTCTACTAATATCCAGCGCATTTAGGCCGAGTACTTGAAGGATGAGGCTGAGAAGAAGAAGTCAGGCCCGGTGGATTCTTCCTCGGCTATGGACATTGAGACTTTACCTGCAAAGGCAATATTTCCTACTCCGACCCCTGGGCGTTCAGGTATATCTAGTGTTGTTCCTTCCATGACTCTGAGTTCTTCTACTGCTCCCCTGCTTCCTAGGTCTGTTGCTAGTGCTACTGCCTCCCGACCTCTACTCACCTAGTCTGTGATACTACGGATGGGGCATCTAGCCCATTCTGCTGATAGGTGTGCCTCCGGGCTTGAGGCTACAGTCCCTGGGATGATTGAGAGGGACCTTACTATTGTTATGACACCTCTTAGTATGTCTATTGATCGAGGACATAGGCCACTGATGAGGTGACGGCCCTAAAGGCCGCAATTGCTGAGTTGAGGAAGGATGTGGACCAGCTGAAGTCCACAGATATGTCTATGATTTTTGGGACTGTGGAGATCCCTGATATGCTAGCTGACTCTGATGTGCCTCCGGCTACCACCGGAGATGAGGTTTGAGCTGATGAGGTGGCTGCTGTCGAGTCCGAGGCTAAGACTGATAAGGAGCAGCTCGGTGTCCATGACAAGACTACCTAAGAGGGCCTTACAGAGGTTGAGGAGTCAATGGTACAATCAGCCATGCATATTTCATTAGCAGATACATCCATGGGGGGCTATAGTGGAGACATTATTGTTGTTTCACTGGGCAATGATGCCCAGGATCAGAGTGTTGCACCGGGGATTGATGCCCTGACAGATGGAGCTACTGTGTATATAAGATTATTCTTTACCTCCCTCTTTGTCGTTTTTATTGGCTTTTGATTTTGTTTGTTGCATTTGAGGACAACTGCTTTTTGTTTGTGGTGGGGTGAGGTATTTCCATACCTACCTCTTGTTTACTATATTTTGTATATATATTGGGTTTTTGTGTTTTAAATCATGTGTTGATTTTATCTTGTGGATTTTCGAGCTTGTGGCTCCTTGTTATGAATGAAAATGGTTTTTGACCTATCTAAAAAAAATTGCCACTTCGTGTTGTGATTGAATGTGGTTGTTCTTATGCAAATTTGAGTATCGGTTATGATCAATACCGATGACTTAAATAGTACTCTTAATCCAAAAAAATGAATGTGCAGGTACGATGTGGCCAAATGAAATTGCGTAGACAATATGTGGACATTTTGCATCTCGTTATGACTAGCCGATTATCGAACGGAGTTTATTGTGATGAACATTGCACACTAGCGAAAGTGTGGAATGTCATTTGACATTGGTGCCAATGCCTTGTGTAATGAGCTTACCGTGAACCTTGTATGATGACACCTAGAATTTGCCCCGTTGGTCCGGTTGACTAAGTGATGCAAGCTCTTGAAATAATCTTAGGCAACGATTTTGAGGAGTGAAACAATTTGACAATATACTCTTTTTGTGGCCAAACTTGTGAGATGTGTGAACTTTGCTTGAACCCCTTTGAGCCTTATCCTTTTCTTGGAAGAAACTTGATGAAATTGTGATCCCTCATTGTCCATTCACCTATAATCCTCATGAAGTGTGGTTTGTTTGAATAGCCAACTTAGGCCAAAAGCCTAAGTTGGGGGTGTGGTGAAAAGAGAAGGTAAATCAAGAATGTTAAGAATTCCCCTTTGAACCATGGTCTTGAAAAAGAGGGAACCCCTCCATATAAACAAAAGAAAGAGAAAGAAAAGAAGAAATCAAAAGAAAAAAAATGAAAAAGTTGTGAAATAAAGTGGTGAAAGTCACAAAAGAAATGGGGTGTCCGGTATTTCATTGGAAGTTGAATAATGGGGTAAATTTTGAGCATGATTAAAATGTTGGAGAAAAGGAAGAAAGTGATGTTCAGACCACATTTCATGAGGGTAGCAGCCACTAAGCCTAAATAACCATACCCTTACACTCATCCATGTTACAAGCCTTGAAAAGACCTTTTTGATCTTGACTGAGCTGAAACAAAAGTTGATTGGAAAATAAGGGGAAACCTATGGGTGAAGTCGTGCATGTGTTCATCTTTGTGAGTGTGAGAGTCGTATGTGATTCCGGAGCTATAAATTGTTGAAGAATAGTGTGTGACTATGGAATCATCATTGTTGTGAGGGCATTTGAGTACCTTTGTTGAGCTTGAACTTGCATCTGAAGCAAGTATTGGGAACTTGAGCATCTTTGATAATGGTGAGTCACAACTTGAATCTTTGAGTGCACAATTGATCTTTGCATGAGTAAGTTAAGTCTTGTTGTGTACATTCATGATTGAGTCTTTTGTAGCACTGTTTGAGACATCCTATTTGAATTGTTGAACTTGAGTTTTACTTGAGAACAAGCAAAAGTTTAAGTTGTGGGTGTTGATGAGTCCGAAATTTGGACTCATTTAGGGATTTGTTTATATAGATTTAGTGTCCTCAAATGCTTAATTTGTGCCAATAATTGATGTTAAATCCTTAATTTTCAGGATTATGGATTGAGGAACAAAGCAAGGACACTAACATGCAAAAAGGAACAAAACGAACTGAAAGACTGAACAAAGGCAAGCCTGGTGATTGCCAAGTTCACTTGGTGAATCGCCGAATGGCTATCTAACCGCCTAAAGTTCCAGTGTGCCAAGCCCTTCACTCCCTAAGGGAAGAAACCAAGTCGGTGATACAAAGGAGCAGTTAGCGGATCGCCGAGTAGTTTCGCGAAGCCAAGATAGATCGCCCAAAGTTACAGACCTTGAGGATGCTGAATACCAAGGCAAAAGGGCAATGGCAGATACCAAAGGGCAGCTCGCCGAGTGGTTCGGCGAGCCCGACTTACTTCGCTGAATGAGCTTTCATAGCTTAGTTTCGGTGACTATAAATACATTTTTTAACATTTAGTTTAGTATCAAATAATCTTTAGAACAAATTATTATTAAGTTCTGAGCATTTGCAAAAAATTTTCTCTAGTTTTACCTTAGCTTTGGAAGATTGAAGAAATTCACTTTGGAAAATTTGGAAGTGGGTTTTTGAGAACCTTTAAATTGGAGCATTGTAAGGATGAAATCACTATTACCCAATTGATGGATAATCCATTTCGTAATGGTTTTTATCTTTTTATAATGTTTAGCTAAAACCCCAATTCTTAGGGTGTGATTATGTGATTATGGGCTGATTTAGCTTATGGGTATTGCTAATTGTTAGTTTAAATGCTATATAAAAGTGAGTTTAATCATTAATTATGGTATTGTAGTTGCAAATGCAGTTCTATGTTTGTGTTCTTGGCTTGCGAGAGAGAGAGGTTTTAGAACTAGGGTTTTTGATTAATGGTTTGTGGGTATTGGATTGACCTGGGTTCAGCTCGACAGAGTGAATCCTAAACCCAATCCCACACATTCAGCTCGAGAGAGTGAATGTATTAAGGTGCGGGCTGCTGTTATTTTGCATGCTTGTTGATGTTCAAGAGAAATTGCTTGATTCGGGGTAAATTGTTCGAGAGAAAATTTACCTCCCTTATAGCCTATCCTACTCACTAATATCTAGATATTTTCTAATAGTTGCAATTACCCATATGTCTATAATAGCCTATAATCGATCACATTCCAAGAATCCGTCTCATTATTGTTAATTTTTATTGTTTGTGACTACTGCTTGTAGTTGATAATCAAAACCAAACCCCCTATTTGACATTTGTGTCACCCCTTAATTTGAATGATGTCTTTATTCGATAATTTTTATTCCTATGACTGATTTGACCACATTTATACTTCCCAATTAAATCTTAAACACATACCGCTCCTGTGGGATTCGATCCCAACTCATTTATTTGGGTTTTATACTAATTTACGATCGTTGAACACCTAGAATTGGATGAGGTGTGCTTCAAACAAAAAATCATTGGCCAGATGTCATGGGTGGTAAAACTTTGATTTTCAATGTTGAGATGGTTACCTTGAAAACAAACATAATCTATTTGTTTTGACTCTAAATGAAAAATAAAGAAATATGGGTTTAATTGTGTACCATAATGCAATTTATATTAGCATGCTACAAATGAATGTGTCCTTATGTGTGTTGTGATGCCATGTGTGGGGAGTACTTTCTTAGTTTTTTTTTGCATTGAATAACATCTAGAACTTGCCCCAAGTGTGCCTAATGAGTAACTTGTGTAATTCATGGATTATGATTGAGGCATTTCCTTGAATAGCCAAGTTTAAATCTTTTTGTGTACCTCCAAATAAAAAATCCCTAGTAAAGCCCCATTGAGCCTTTTAGCCTTGTTTTATTCTAACCTACTTAATTAAGCCGAATCCCTTTTATTGATACCATTAATTTTGATCCCAAAGTAATCCTTAATGCACTATGTTAAGATCAAACGGTGAAAACAATGGTGAAAGTGGATAGAGTGGAAATGCTTGGTTTTTTGGTAAAGAAAGAAAAGAGGTAGAAAATTGATGACCTATAAGTTCCTGAATTTGTGATTGGCCCTGGGCCCTTGGACATTGTGCACTTTGACTAAAGTTAAAAACCTAAGTTGAAGGTGGCTAATTCAGAAAATACCTTAATAATGGCCCTAGTCCCTACAAGGACAATGTGCACCTTAACTCGTAAAAAACTCATAAGTTGAGGGTGGCTACTGTTAAGGTTAAAGAAAGATAGAAAAGGGTGTATCAAATATAAGGGCTTAAGTGAAAGAGAGGGCAAAGGTTTAAAGTACAACTCGGAAAATATGCACAAAGTGGGACCAAAGGGAAAGAAAAAGTTGTGGATGTTAGCAAGAAAATCAAAACATGTGCATTAGGAAGGATGAGTCACTAATTTACCCAAATGTATCCTTTCTTACCTGAAGCCGACATTACAACCAAATGAAAGTCCCCTTGATTCTATCAGTAATACTTTGTGAAAATTAAAGTACACTAAGGGCAAGCTTATGGCATGTTAGGATATGTGGAAACTTCATTTGTGAGTGAGAGTAAATTTTGAAAAAAATGAGCCTTATGTTGAAATACAATGATGTTTTGTGCAAAAGAAAGGATATGCTTAAAATGGTGAGGGCATTCATGCCACATGTTTGGTGCATAATCTTGTTTGGTATGTTTCTATGATATTGCATTAGCCCGGAATTATTGAAGAAGAGTCATTCATTGAGGTTGTGAATTGTTGATTGGTAGACTATAATAAAGAACCAAAATTGGAAATTATTGCATATGGTGTGTGCCACAAGATCATAATTAAATATGTTTGGCCAATTGTAAAGCAAGGTGATGAGTCCAAAGGGTAAGAGTGTGAGTTGATTAGATAGAGTTTGTTCGAGGACTAACAAATGTTTAAGTGTGGGGTGGTAATCTTGGGCATAATTATATGCCCAACTATTACGAATTACCCATCTTTAACGTAAGTTTAAGGACATTCGCTAATCTAACTATCATGTTTTTGACTTAGGATTGTGATGATTGCATACTAATATACATGATTAGCTATTTTGCAGGGTTCGGAAGAAAAGCGATTGAATCATGAAAATAAAGGAATCGAGGATGACAAGTAACGCCAAGAGCAAGAAGCTGGCGCGGTGCCCCAGCCTCACTGGCGCAACAAGGATACGATGAGCCAGGCCAAAGGTGATAGAGACCTCATTTTGGTGCACTGACAGTGCAGCGGCCCAGCCTTCCAGGCGGGAGTTTGGTGAGCTACCCCAAGGCATTACTAACGTTTTTGGAAAAAATTGAATTAAGTAGGATTCCTTTTTGGGCTAGAATTGGAAATTATTTTTTTAACTCTATAAATAGGACCCTAGGGTTATTAGTTGGGGGTTTGACTTCTTTTTGGTGTGCAAGAGTAAGGATTAAAGTTTTGTAATAGGTTTAAATTCTCTAACTCTTCTTTATTTTGGAAATTGCATGAACAATACTATTTTTCAGTTTTTGAGCATTATGTGTGGCTAAACGCCCTTTTTCTGGGCTGTAGCTACGGATTGATTGTTGAGTATTAATGGTTTTGAATTAATTCATGGTTATCACTTTTAAGTTACTTCTATATTCTTGTTTCAGTATTTCTTGACTGGACATCATAGATATAAATCTCTTGTCTACTCTTAAAATTGGGAGACGCTAAGGTAGATAGACTAAAGAATATAGAAAGCTTGATCTTCCATTAAGTTGAGTTGATTTATGTTTAGGAGTGACGCAAGGACGAACACCCAGCTTGGTTATAAAACAAGATGAAATATAAATGCTCGCCACTTAGGACTGTCTATCCTTGCTCAACGATGTAGTTAGACAGCTAATTAGAGTAGGCGATTAGAGATTGGGATATCATAATCATATAATTAACCGTGTAAATCAGTAACTTGATAACCTAAATTAGTTGAATACCTGAGATACGATACATGAAATCCAACACATGCTACAGCCCTGGAATTGTCTCTTACTTGTTTAAAACATAAATTTGAATTCGTTCACATTAGTTACTTTATTTATTGCATTAGTCGTAGTAGTAATAAACAATATTCAAACTCTTTTAAAGTTACTTTTGTCAAATTGTGGGATTAAGTTAGTGAATATAAGTTGATCATAAGTCCCTTGGGAACGATAACTCATTTCTAAAGAAACTATATTACTTGCGCGACGGCGTACAGTTGTGTGTGCAATTGGGAGCAACAAGCATGACAAACCTAGAAGGGGTAGAAGCATGTGGTGTGCTCGCAGCGTGGCTGGATGAAGTGGTAGCGGGAGTATGCACATCAGGCTCCGCAGTAGTGGCAGGAATAGGGTCTCATCTGCCTGATCAACATCAACATCAATATAACCACCCAAATGAGGTAAGTCAACTTGTATACCCTTCTGAGGAGTTGCTAGGTTTGCATAATCTTTTATCAAGCCCACATTGACCATCTTGGCACCTCAATAAGCCTATCACAACCCCACAATGGCACAGTAGCCTCTTTACAAAGGAGAAAACTGAGATAGTGAAAAGGTATAGTGGTAGTCCTCCAGAAGGACCACTCATGTATCTCCGCTATAATAATACGGGAGAAGTCAATATTCAGCCCCACCGTCAGTGATGCAAGCATAGCCGCACAGTCCCAAGTCACAACATTGTATGCTTGTGTGGGAGACAATCTGGCCCGTATGATGGACCACTAGAACTTGGCCGCAAAGCCCAAAGTCGCCTTTCGGATAGGCTGTGTCATATCACACACCCAGTCAGTGCTATCCCCATTCTCAGTAATAGGGCAAGCTATCAATCGTAGTAAGCTCTATTGATGCTCGGAGTCCCGTATAGATACCTTGCCTTGCACTACCCTCATCTGATAGTCATACTCAGTTGTATTAATCGGCTGAGTATGCATCGGGTCGTAAATAAAATAGTAGATGGTGGTCTCTGATAAGTCAGCGGGGATACCCCACACCAAGGTAGTCAGTAGTAGGGTCTGAGCCAATGTCTTAGCTCGTGGAGGCATAGTACCTTCCACAGTGATTACATAGGAAGCATAAAACTCCCTCAATATCTCTGAGTTGTATTGTCCCGGATTCTCCGCCACCCACTCACATCGATAACGCTTGAATAGCTCATGAATCTTTGGATCTGTGTGGAGGCTCCTTGTAAGCACTCGTCTCTCCTCAAAAATGGTTCGGGCCAACTTCTGTTACTCATTAACATATAACCCATTCTCGTATATTTGGTACATCTCGCGAACGCACCACTTGTTTGCCTCTATGGACAAGAGTACAGGCTCAACCCTCATACCAAGAGAGTCATGGGCCTCACTGGAACTAGTAGCATCCCAAGCTGATGCGGCAACTGAATTAGAGCTGAAGACAGACATCGACTCCCTATTCTAAACATTTGAAGGTTGGCACCCCTCCTCAGACTAGAGGAATTAGCATGACTTGATGGCTTCTCCTCATCCGATACAATCTATCTCGATCGTCACCTCGTAATCAGAGATGTCGTAGGGGAGGTCCTGGTCGTTCCCAGATTAATTTTAGATCCGCTAGCGCTAGATTCATTGTCCTCATCAACAAGTTGTCGAGCTGAGGGTGCCACAGACATGGACGTATACTTGCGTTGGTAGGCATGTGCTCTTTTTGGCACCATTATACCTATGGGATACTTGTTAGTATTCAAACTACTCGAAACAAACCAAGAAGAAAGCAAACTAAAGTACGAAACTTAAAAAACAAAAATTGGACAGTGTTTATTTTTGGGACATACGGACCTGATTAACTTTTCAAGGACACTTCATCCAATTCTAAGTGTCAACGATCGCTAGTCAGTATAAAACCCAACCAAATGAGTATCAGCTACAACAGGGGGTGACACGATGTCAAATAAGCGGGATTTGGTTTTAAGTATCAGCTACAACAACAGCAAACAACACAAAAAATAACAATAATGAGACGATTTCTTGGGATGTGATTTGATTATAGGCTAATGTAGACAAATGGGTAATTGCAACTGTTAGGGAATATTTGTATATTAGTGAATAGGCTAGACTATAGAGGAGGTAAACTTTCTCTCTTACAATTTACCCCGAATCAAGTTGATTTCTCTCGAACATCAACAAGCATGCAAAATAAGAACAACCTACGATTTAGTCCATTCACTCTCTCGAGCTGAATGTGTGGAAAGGGGTTTAGGGTTCACTCTCTCGAGCTGAACCCATGACAACCCAATACCCACTGATCATCAATCAATAATCTTTGTTTTAAAACCTCTCTCTCGAGCAAGCCAAAAACACAAGGGTAGAACTGCATTTGCAACTACAATTCTTAAATTGAATCACAATTAATGATTGAAATCACTACTAAACAACATTTAAACTAACAATTAGCAATACTCATAAACTAAATTAGCCCATAATCACATAATCACACCCCAAGAATTGGGGTTTTAGCTAGACATCATAAAAAGATAAAAATCGTTACCAAATTGAGTTTCCATCAACTGGTAAGATCAATTTCATCTTTACAATGTTCCAAGTCGAAGAATCTCAAACACCCACTTCCAATTTTTGAAAACTGAAAAAAGTTCAATTCTCCAAAGCTTAGGGAAAACTAGAGAAAACTCTCTCAATACTCAGAATTCGATATGAATAATAATAATAATAATACTTGCTAATTGATTAAAAGCTTGTAAACTAAATGTTCAAAACGTTTTTATAATTGCCAAAAATGTGCTGTGAAGAGTCACTCGGCGAAGTAAGTCAGGCTCGCCGATCCACTCGGTGATCCGTCTTTTGGTCAATTCCATCGCCCTTCTGCCTTGGCCTTTAGCATCCTCAAGGTATGTAACTTTGGGCGATCCTATTATGCATCGCGGAACAACTCGGCAATTCGTCGACTGCTCTTTTCTCTCGCCAACTTGGTTCTTTCCTTCAGGTCTTGGAACACTAGAACAAAAGGCGGTCAAGTGGCCACTCGGTGACTCGTCAAATGGACTTGGCGATCACCAGGCACTCTTTTCTTCATTATTTCAGCTTGCTTTGTTCTTTTTTGCAACTTAGTGTCCTTGTTTTGCTCCTCAATCCATAATCCTGAAAATCAAGGAATTTACATCAGTTATTGGTACAAAATAAGCATTTGAGGACACTAAACCTATACAAATAAATCCCTAAATGAGTCCAAATCTCGGACTCATCTACACCCCCCAACTTATACTTTTGGTTGCCCTCAAGTAAAACTCAAGTTCAGCAGTTCAAAAAGGATGTCTCAAACAGTGCTACAAAAGACTCGATCATGAATGCACACAACAAGACTCAACTTACTCATGCAAGGATCAATTGTGCACTCAAAGATTTAAGTTGTGACTCACCATTATCAAAGATTTCCAAGTTCACAATACTTACTTCAAATGCAAGTTCATGCTCAACAAAGGTACTCAAATGCCCTCATACAAAGAATGATTCCATATTCACACACAATGGTTCAACAATATATAGTTCCAGAATCACATACAACTCTCACACTCACAAAGATGAACACATGCATGACTTCACCCATAGGTTTGCCCTTATTTTCCAATCAACATTTGTTTCAGCTCACTCAAGATCAAAAAGGTCTTTTTAAGGCTTGTAACGGGGCTGAGTGCAAAGGTATGGTTATTTAGGCTCAGTGGCTTCTATCCTCATGAAATGTGGTATGAATATTACTTCCTTTCCTTTTCTTCATCATTCTCATTCATGCTTAAATTTCACCCCATTATTCACTTCTCATGGAATACCGGACACCCCATTTCTCTTGCAACTCTCACAACTTTATTTCACAACTTTTTCGTTCTTTTTCTTTTTTCATTCTTCTTTTCTTTTTCTCTCCTTTTTTTTAGTACGGAGGGGTTACATATTTCTCAAAACCATGGATCAAGGGGTACTCTTTTGCATTTCTTGATTTACCTTCTCTTTTCATGTAACACCTCGGAAATCCAATGACCTAAGCTATAGCCTAACATGTATTCTAGTATCCTAAATGAGTTAAACGTAAAGATTCAAATCCTAAAATAACTTCCCTAACTTAGTAATAAGGTCCTAGTGCCTAAACGTAAAGGCATTGCCCCCCCAAGGGCCCTTGAAAAGGGCCGAGGGACTGCCCCAAAAAGCTGTCAAAACAGCATGGTCCATGAAAGGGGCACCCACGCCTCGTGGGTGGACTCACGCCCCGTAGGTGGGGGTCGTGAGTCAAGGCCAGCCCTCCCCCAAAATTTCAAAGTTCCAGTTGCATTCCACGCCTATGCAGTACGGTTTGTGGACCAACTCATGCCCCGTAGGTGGGGCTTGTGAGTGAGGCCTAGACCAAGGCCAAAATGACAAGCCCCAGACCCAACCCACGAGTGACCAGCATAGTCCGTGGGTCCATCCACACCCCGTGGGTGGGGTCGTGAATGGGGTCTGTAAAAGCTGTCTTAATTCGACTAAGACTTAGTCAAAGCCATAAATTCCTAGAGTTAATTTATTAGTGTGGGGTCATTTTAATTCATTATTTTAGACCTATATAAATACTTCTAAGTCATTAAACTCCACTTAACACTTCATACCTAACAAGACTCAAAATTAGAAACCAACTCTCCTCTCAAAAAAAATTCTCTCTAGGACTCCATCGAAGAGCAAGAACAAGGTCACACTAGGGGTTCAAGAAACAACCTTTCTCCTCCAATTTTGTGTGGAAATGAAGTTAAGGTATGGATTCTTTTCATCCTTGGGTAGATATCACCCAAGGAGCCCCTTCAAACTCTATTTTAAGACTTCCAAAAACCTAGGGTTTTATTCCATGTCATGGGTCTCCTTCCAAAATGATTTCAATTGTTTAATTATGGTTTATCATGGTTGATTATGATGAATTAGGGTTGGTTTAATGTAGTATTGATGTTTTATGATGAAAATCTCTCTTGGACCTATGATTCTCCCTTCTTCCTAAATTGTGAACTAAGGTGTGACTTGATTGATCATAGAAGCTTTACATATGATTATGTTTACATATATTAAGATGTTGAAACATGAAATTCCTCTATCTAATGTAATAATTCTAGAATTTAGGGTTGATCTTGACTCATAGCCTTGAAGGGCAACTTGTTAGGGTTTACACATATTGTTGAAGATTGTATATGAACTTGTGATTCACTTTGATTGTGATAATCCTATGACTATTGTGTAATTGTGGTATTGATGCAAGATCCTTCTTCCCTATTCCCTTACACTTGATTATGCATGAAGTATGTATGTATCTTTATGATAAGCTTGTGGTGTTGATTGAAAGGTCATTCTCATGAACACACTATGAATATGATGTGAAAGGTTTACTCACATGTTGATGATTCTAAGGTTGAAAGGACATCCTCACCTAATGAATCTATGAGCTATTATGATGTATGTTGGTTTGAGTGCCTAGTGCATTCTTTCATGAACATGAACTTAAGTAAAGACTTAATATGACTTTTAAAGGGAATTATGCTTAGCACCGAGTGGATATGAAAAGTGAGATGGAAGCTTTTACATTAGCAAGTCCGGCTTCCCAATGTAAGTTATCTCATTAGATGGAAACCTTTTACGTTAGTAGTTCGGGTTTCTAGTAGCAATCTCCTTATCCCATAACTATGTGCCCACATAGGTCTTTAGCTAGTGGATCCACCTAAAAGCTATTATGTAAGTTCTACCTTAGGCAAGTAGGACATCTCTTTTCGGTGTGGGAGTAAGACACCGGATTCCATGTAACTCACATGGTCTATGTCGGTTAATGCTAGTTTCCCTATATGATATGACTATGAACTATGATAAGAACGTGGAATTTAATTATGTCTTCTTAAGAGGTACTACTTAGTATGAGTGGGGGTATGGGACTTCACTTATGCATTGCACAACTAGACTTTAAGAGGGGTTATGGTGAGGTTCTCTTATGTTATGAAGACTTATGGATTATGTATGTAAAATATGTATCGATGTTAAGGTTGACTTTACTTGTTACAAGTTATGAATATGAATAACTCCTTATTTATGTGATACTTAGCATTTGGTAGGGTTATGGTATCTTACCTTTGCATTGCACAAGTATGGCTTTGGGTTGCTTATATGTTGGTTTGACTTATGTTCTTCATAATTGTGCATAATGGCCTTCAAACTTGATAAATGCATGATTTCAACTAAATGTCCCTTTTATGAATGTTTCAATGATTTTTGTGCATGGCTTCCATACTTGGTACATTATTTGTGCTAACCCATATTTTATACATTTTCTTATAAGTGTAGGTTCCGGTCGTTGAGACGTACTTCTTCTTTCAAGTGAAGCTTGGGTTGACTATTCCCTAAGCTTGGTGAGTCCTCAATATTTGAGGACAAGACATTATCCATTTTAGCTTCTATTGTACATTCTATGTTTGAGACATTATTGATGTAAATGGCATTTGACCCTATTTGTATTCTATATTGTACTAGATGGTGATTGAGACAAGGTCTAGACTCTTATTTTCGTTTATGAAAAAGAAGTTGACTTCGATTGTAAAAGTTTTAAATTTTCCGCATCATTTCTATGACTTTATGTTTATGATTATGCTAAGGGCTTGTATGAGACCCCTTCGAGGTCAAGTATGCCATGTTACGTCTAGGGGGTACCCCTGGGTTGTGACATTTCACCACACCCCCAACTTAGGCTTTTGTCCTAAGTTGGCTATTAAAACAAACCACACTTTATGAGGATTAGGGGTGAAGGAATAAAGAGAGGTCTCATTTGCTCAAGTTTCTTCCATGAAAGGGATAAGACTCAAAAGGTGTTAAAGCAAAGTTCACACACTCACAAGGTAGGCCACAAAAGAGGTATAATGTCAAATTGGTTCACTCTTCAAAATTGTTGCCTAAGATCATTTCAAGAGATTGCATCACTTAGTCAATCGGACCAATGGGGCAAATTCTAGGTTTCATCACACATGGTTCACGGTAAGCTCATCACACAAAGCATTGGCACTAATATCAAACAAGACTCCACACTTTTGCTAGTGTGCAATGTTCATCACAAGAGACTCAATTTGATAATCGGCTAGTCACAATGAGATATAAAAGGTTCACATATTGCCTATGCAACTTCATTTGGCCTCATCATAGCTGCATATTCATTTTTGTTCGATTAAGAGCACTATTCAAGTCATCGGTATTTATCATGACCGACACTAAAATTTGCACAAGAACAACCATATTCAAACACAATCAAGAGGTGGCAAATTGTTTTAGAAAGATCCGAAACCCATTTGCAATTAAAACAAGGAGCCACAAGCTCAAACATCCACAACACAGTGTTAAAACACAATTTCCAGCACAAAACCCAATATATACAAAAAATATCATAAACAGAAGAAGTAGGTATGGAAATACCTCACCCCACCACAAATAAAAAGCAATTTGTCCTCAAATGCAATCAAAATACTAAAAGTCAATAAAAAGGGATAGAGAGGGAGGTAAACAAAAGTCATGTCTACACAGTCTCTCCATATGTTGGGGCATCAGTTCTCGGTGTCACACTCTGAATTTGGGCATCAGTGCCCTGGCTATAAAAAATACTAGATCTGTCCATGGTGGTTTTTTAAAACCAATCGGCGAGTCACCAAATCACTTTGGCGAACTAGATCAGGTTCGCCTAAAGGATTGGCTCTAAAATTCCTAGAAAAATTGGCATGTCGGTGATTGGAGGGGACTTTTGGCGAATCGCCGACAGCATTCAGTGAGCAAAGACAAGCCTGCCGAAAGTTACAGTGCATTTTAAGGGTTAGGGGCACAGAAAGGGCGATCAAAGAAGACCTTTGGCGAGTCACCGAGTGCACTCGGCAAACTCAGGCTTCTCGCCGAAAGTAACAGAACAAAAACTCAACAATTGCAAGAAATTAAAGGCGATCAAGGGGAATTCGGCGAACGGCCGAGTGGTTCGGCGAGCTCGACCTAGCTCTCCAAACTACCCAATGTGTCTACTTTCTACCCTGACTTCCAAAATCAACCAAGCAGCCCCCGAAAACAAAATCAAAGCATGCACTTATTCAATTAGACTCAGACCCACAAGACCTATGCCCCTGAGGCACTCAGACTTCTCCTGGTTTGGTGAAAATTGGTCATTTGACGACTTAAGCCCTTAAGAATGACGTCAAACGCTCCATCATCGGGTAAATTATGCCATTTAGCACATTCATGGGTTACTCAGACTTCACCCGACTAGACCCAACAACAATTTAGCACAACCCAACAATTTATGATTAGTTTTAAGGCACAAAACACAGAAATTCAACAATTTATCTTTTTAGGCAAGATATTCAAATTAAATTCGGCAAACAAGCACACAAACATGGATTCAAAGAGCCCCAGCACAAATCACTAAGCCCAAAACAATTGCAAATGAGTAAAACCACTTCATACGAGTTTGGGGTTCGGAAAACCAACCTTTAATGCCTAATACGAGATTTGAAAAGCTAGGCGGCAAAGATTTCCAACTGTAAACACACAAGTGACGACTAGGAAGCGGTAAAAGTACGAAACTATAGAAAAATATAGTGTGGGTGTGATCTTGGGAAGTTAAAAAGTGAGGGAATGTGAAAGAGTTTGAAAGTTTAAACCTTTGGCCTTTAAAAATCGTCCATTTCTCGCCCTTTCGGCGACATTAATTTTCCTCACCGACCTACTCGACGACACGCTGAGTGGGCCCATACCTTGCAGAGTTTAACAGGACCTCCAATTAATATGGGGGCTAAATGGCGGACAAAGTCGTGATCGCTGACCTGTTCGGTGACTCACCAACTTGTCCATTGGCCCGCTAAGTTTTACAAACTCCAACCTTAGAATTTCTTGAGTCCAATGGCGGTCCAAGCCGGCTCGCCGACTGGATATTAGGCTCGCCAACCTGCACTTTTCCTCACATTCCACACTTTAACCTGCACAATCGACGCACAATTATTCCAAAATCAAAAAGAAAGAAAATAAAAACTTGGGTTGCCTCCCAAGCAGCACCTTAGTTAACATTGTGGCACGACGCAAGTCCTCACTTAAACCTCATTCTTGGGGTTATCCATAGTGTCACTAAGCAACCCCCCTTGTTGTCTTGGGTTAAAATAAGACAAAATCTGACCCATTTGGGTCTCCAACTATTTTGTTATAGACGGAGTGAGAAGTAACCGTCTGGCTAAGGGTCGACACATCTTCCTTCATTTCTTTCAAAATTTTGTCGAACCCCTTAACCTTGTTGAGAATACGAGAAAGCATAAGCTTACACCGATCACCCTCAGAATCCTTTGGTTTTTGACGCTCGTGGGGAGGAATGTACATGTCCTTCTCCCCATCTCTTTCTTTCCAAGTGGGGTTACGATCCCTCCACTCTCTATCACGATCTTTCCAGCCTTCATCCCTGTTCCAACCTTGGTTACCACCCTCCTCGGGTAGATTGTATGATAACTACATCCTTGGTTAGCTAGGAAATTTACCTCTTTGTTGTACAATGCTTCAAACTTGGCCTCATCGAGGTTTACACACCCAACACCCACAACATTGACACTTCTAGAACCAGCTCCCATGACATTCTTTGACAAAATGTCAAGTTGGGTCATGGTCTTTGCCATGTTTTAGTCCCTCTCCTGGTTTTTCTCAAGCTGCTCCTTGGTCAATTTAAAAGTGAGAGAGGAGACCTAATCTTCACGGAGGTACCAATCCCGGTTAATGGTGGTCATACTATCCAAAAGTTGGGTTGCTATAATGTAAGGTTGTTGCATCAAACCAGAGAAATTTGGTTAGCTACACCCTTGTTCACCGAATCAAGGCTTCGGTAAAAATATTGCAGCAAAACATTATCGGGCAAACCATGAGTTGGGCATTGCAGCACAAACTTCTTGAATCTTAGCCAAGTCTCATGAATTGGCTCATCCTCCAAACGCTTGAAGCTTTGGATGCTATCCCGAAGTGTTATCATTTTCGAAGGAGGGGAAAATCGCACTTGAAATGCGGTGACAAGCTCTTCCACGAAGTTATGGAGTTTTTTGGCAATTCAGTCAACCACTTACATGCTTCTCCCATTAACGAAAATGGGAACAACCTCAACCGGACCGACTCTTGGGATATATTCTTGAAGGGGAACGGCCCGCAAACATCAACAAAGTTTCTTATATGCTCATGGGGATCCTCATGAGCCAACCCACCAAACAACCCTTTCAATTGCAAGAGTTACAACAAGGTACTTGTAATGTGGAACATAGCGTTCCCTTCAACCGGAGGCAAGCGAATGGCACCAATTCCACCCATAAGATGGGGGCCATTAACATTCGGCTCATTGACATCGTTAAGGTTGCTGATGTCATCTTGGTGGCCCACTTGGCTACCATTGCTCCCGTTGACACTCATTTCCTCTGTTCAAAATAGCAAAACACAAACCAAAACTGAAAGTAAGTAGAATCAACTATTACTAACAAGAACAAAATTCAACTTAACCAAAGAATCTTAACCAACATCACTCCTCGGCAGCGGTGCCATTTTGATTAACGTTTCAAGGACATTTTATCCAATTCTAAGTGTCAACGATCGCTAGTCAGTATAAAACCCAACCAAATGAGTTGGGGTCAAATCCCACAGGGAGTGTTACGTGTTTAACATTCAATGGTAAAGTGTGAACGTGGTCAAGTCAGTCATAGGAATAGACATTATCGAATGAAAACATAATTCAAATTAGGGGGTGACACGAATGTCAAATAAGGGGGATTTGATTTTAAGTATCAGCTACAACAACAGCAAACAACACAAAAATAACAATAATGAGATGGGTCCTTGGGATGTGATTCGATTATAGACTAATGTACACAAATTGGTAATTGCAACTGTTAGGAAATAATTGTATATTAGTGAATAAGCTAGACTATAGAAGAGGTAAACTTTCTCTCGAACAGTTTACCCCGAATCAAGTTGATTTCTCTCGAACGTCAACATCCATGAAAAATAAGAACAGCCTACGCTTTAGTCCATTCACTCTCTCGAGCTGAATGTGTGGAAAAGGGTTTAGGGTTCACCCTCTTGAGTTGAACCCATGACAACCCAATACCCACTGACCATCAATCAATAATCTTAGTTTTAAAACCTCTCTCTCAGGCAAGCCAAAAACACAAGGGTAGAATTGCATTTGCAACTACAATTCTTAAATTGAACCACAATTAATGATTGAATCACATCTAAACAGCATTAAAACAAATAATTAGCAATACCCATAAACTAAATCATCTCATAATCACACCCTAAGAATTGGGGTTTTAGCTAGACATCATAAAAAAGATAAAAATCGTTACCAAATTGAGTTTCCATCAACTAGGTAAGATCAATTTCGTCTTTACAATGGTCCAAGTCGAAAAATCTCAAAGACCCACTTCCAATTTCTCAGAAGTAAAAAAATTTCAGTTCTCCAAAGCTTAGGGAAAACTAGATAAAACTCTCTCAATACTCAAATTTTGATATGAATAATAATAATACTTGCTAATTAATTAAAAGCTTGTAAACTAAATGTTCAAAAACGTATTTATAGTCACCAAAAATGTGCTACAAAGAGTATCTGGGCGAAGTAAGTCGGGCTCGCCGATCCACTCGGTGATCCGCCCTTTGGTCATTTCCATCTCCCTTCTGCCTTGGCCTTCAGCATCCTCAAGGTCTGTAACTTTGGGAGATCCAACTCTGCATGGCGGAACCACTCGGCGATTCACCGACTGCTCCTTTCTCTCGCCAACTTGGTTCTTTCCTTCAGGGTTTGGCACACTAGAACAAAAGGTGGTCAAGTGGCCACTCGGAGACTCGCCAAATGGACTTGGGGATCACTAGGCTTTCTTTTTTTCATTCTTTCAGCTCGCTTTGTTCCTTTTTGCAACTTAGCGTCCTTGCTTGCTCCTCAATCTACAATCCTGAAAATCAAGGAATTTACATCAGTTATTGGCACAAAATAAGCATTTGAGGACACTAAACCTATACAAATAAAGCCCTAAATGAGTCCAAATCTCAGACTCATCAGGGCCGTTGAAGCTTCAACAGACCGTTGGTGCCAACCGTAGATAAGAAAGCCATATTTTTGGCCTCAGAAGTTGTAACGACGGTTCACCATAATGGTTTGTTGATGGAACAACGGACCGTAAGCCAAACCTATTTCACAACTTGTGCTACTGGGTTGTGAATCTAACCAACGGGACCAGACGTACGGTGCATAGGTTGCCCCACAGCCCGTAGGTCATGGTCGTCGACCAGTACTGGTTTCATATTAAAAACTCCATTTTTATTCAACATCACAATTTCATAATTTAAACTATTAAAACACTTCTAGAACATGCAATTTAACATATTTACATGTTATTCTATCGCTCCTAAGGTTTCAATCAAGCAATTTAGATATACGAACAATATTAACATTAGAACCCTAAGTTAAGAACACAACTAGAGTATAATGATTGCATGGTTACATCACAATAACCAACAACACTCACTAAACTATCGTTCCAAGGGTACTTTATAACCATTCATATTAATTTCAACATGCAATTTATTCCCAAGGTAAAGTAACAACTTTGATGTCAACTACCACGTTGAATAGTTCAAATTTGAAACCAGTACCTTTCAAAGAAGTATAAAGTTGTGTGAGTGTGTTTCTTAAGCCCTTTGCCCTCTAAGTTGCTTGACTCCGAACCCACGACTTTTAATTTAGTAGAGCAGAATTTAAAGGGAGAAGAATTTTTTAAAAAATGATGGAAATGGGGAAGACGGTTAAGGAAGGGTATATATATTTGATTAATAGGAGATTGAATGGATGTTTATAGATGTAAAGGGGTGGGAATGTGGAGGATTGACGGATTGTAACGGTTGGGAAAATAGGAAAATGGGGGATGTTTTAAATAATGAAGAGTTTTATTTATTTTTTGTCTCGAGTCGGGTCGAAGATTTCACTAACTTGGACCGATGAATCCCCATCGATGGTCTGTAGTTAAAACTATGATTCGTGGATGCATGTCGTGGTTCCCCTTATACTTAGTAAATTTTTGAAAACATACATGGGATTTACAGATGCCATCTATGGTCCGTCAATGGAACGACGGACCGACTCTAGGAACCGTAGACCCTCTGCACCAGCAATTTTAGAATTTTTGAAGATTCTTCTTTGCTTTCCTACACATGTAGCAAACATTAGGACTTCTTTTTTACATTTTCTTGACTCTTTTTAGACATGGACCCTATACTACCCTAATCTAGCCAACACTAAGACTCAATAAACGTAAAACAAAATAGAAAATCATTGAAAAACATAAAAATCAATTACAATTTCTAAAATTGGCTAGATTTTACATCTTGGGTTGCCTCCCAAGTTGCGCTTGATTTACCATCGCAGCACGAAGCAGACCCCTTGATTACTTAGACTTCATTAAGATCCCATTCTTCTATCACCTCTTTGACTTCCCTTCATTGTTTGATAGCGCAACAGATTCCACCCATTTAGATACATAGTCAACCGCTACAACTATGTAATTTATTCTATTTGAGCTCACAAAGGGCCCATGAAGTCAAGACCTGAAACATCAAACAACTCAATCACCAGAATAGGAATCATTGGGAGTTTTTGTTAAAATACCTTATTCTCTTTGGTAGTGATCACAAGACTTGGCAGAATATGAGTATCTTGGTGAATAGTAGGTTAATAATATCCACACTGTAAGATTTTATTTGTAATCCGGATACCACTATGATGACCACTAACAGGAGACGAATGACAAGCTTCAAATATAGTCATCATCTCGACTTCGGGCACATAGCGATGAATAATCCCATCATAAAAGATACGAAACAAGTAAGGCTCTTCCCAAAAAAACTTTTTCACATCAAACATGAATTTTCTACTTTGGTGGAATGACAAATCCGAAGGCACCACATCGCTTGCCAAATAATTGGCAAAATCCACGAACCAAGGGATAAGATCAAAAGAAGCAGCCAATACATGTTCATCGGGGAATGCATCATTTATCTAAACTCCATCAGCTAACTTCATCATTGCCTCTTCTTCTAATCTGGAAAAGTGATCAGCCCGTTGGTTTTCTGTCCCCTTTTTATCTTTTACTGCAAAATCAAACTATTGCAACAACAATACCCATCAAATTAGTCTCGGTTTTTCATCCTTCTTTGTCATAAGATACCTCAATGCCGAATGATCAGTAAGCACAATGACTTTAGTGTCCTGCAAATAGGATCTAAACTTCTCAAATGTGAAGACTACAGCAAGAATAACCTATTTAGTGATTGTATAGTTCTTTTAAGCAACATTCAAAGTTTTGCTCGCATAGTATATAGGATGAAGAATCTTCTCCCGCCTCTTCCCCAATACTACGTCAAATGTCACCATTACTCGCACCACACATAGCTTCAAATGGTTGTCCCCAATCCAGTGAAATAATGATTGGTGCGGAAGTCAACTTCTCTTTTAGCCCCTGAAATGCTCTCAAAAAAGCATCATCAAACTTAAACTTCGACTCCTTTTCTAGTAGTTTGCACAATGGGTGTTCAATTTTTGAGAAATCATTTATGAACCTCCTATAAAAACCTGCATCCCTAAGAAAATTATAACACCCTTCATAGAGATAGTGGTGGTAGCTTTTCTATCACTTCAACTTTTGCTCTATCAACTTCGATGCCCTTCTGCGAAATTCTATGGCCCAGAACTATACTTTTTTTTACCATAAAGTGACATTTCTACCGGTTAAGCAAAGGATTGCACTCTTCACACAGTTTCAACACTTCACCTAAATGTACTAAGAAATCATCAAACGAGTCAACCACAGAGAAATCATCTATGAATACCTCTATTGTGTCTACCACCATATCAAAAAATATAAACATCATGCAACGCTGAAAAGTTGTCGGCGCATTAGACAACCCGAATGGCATCCTTTTGAAAGTAAAAGACCCATAAGAACAAGTGAAAATGGTCTTCTCTTGGTCTTCCGGAGCTATAGATATCTTATTGTAGCGTGAATACCTATCTAGAAAACAATACCCACCCTTTCCAGCAAGACAATCTAACATTTGATCCATGAACGACATTGGGAAGTGATCGTTCTCAGTCCATGCATTCAACTTACGATAATCCATACAAACTCTCCAACCAGTCATCTGCCTCATTGGAACGAGCTCATTCTTTGCATTGAGAACCATAGTGATTCCTCCCTTCTTTGGCACACATTGAACTGGACACACATAACTTCTATCAGTAATAGGATTTACGACTTCGATATCTAACCACTTAATGGTTTCCTTCTTCATAACCTCTTGCATCAGCTGATTCAATCTTTTTTAGTGCTCAATACTTGGTTTGCTATCAAGCATAAGTTGAATTTTATGAGAACAAATACTCGGTGAAATACCAATAATGTCAGCATTGGTCCATCCTATAGTCCTTTTGAATCACTTCAAAACTAAAATCAACGTCTATACTTTCCCTTCATTCAAGTCAGCAGTAATAATAATCGGCAAAGTACTATTTTGGCCCAAGAACACATACCACAAATAAGATGGAAGAGCTTTAAGCTTCAATTTTGGAGTCTCATCAACATATGGTTTTGTAAGCAGAGTGTGTCGATTCTTTAAATCCAGATCCAGCTTTCTTGTTGACGATGATAAAAATTCACCCCATCAAGTGCAACAACTAGCTCATCATATTCATTAATACCATTTCCATAAAAGTTCATGATCACAACCGCTAGTGCTTCAACACCCAATCTCTCTTCAATAGACACTTCTTATTCTTTCTCAACAATATGATTCACTACTAACACCGACTTAAGATAAATTTCATGCTTCATTGATATATATATATATATTGAAAGTTACCTCTTCATTGTTCAATCGAAATTTCATCTACCCTCTTTCCATATCAACCAAAGCACGCCCCGTAGCAAGGAATGGTCTCCCTAAAATGATGGGGACCTCAAAGTCGACCTCGTTGTCTAGTATCAAAAA
The DNA here is from genome assembly GCA_029582545.1 of Solanum lignicaule. NCBI lineage: Eukaryota > Viridiplantae > Streptophyta > Magnoliopsida > Solanales > Solanaceae > Solanum > Solanum lignicaule. The sequence goes on from JAJOOF010000230.1 coordinate 88,913, forward strand.
GTACGCCAAAAATATGAATGTCTCAAATTTTACAAGGACATATTGAAGCACCCCAATTGGTTTCTTCATAGTTCGATCAACCATAAGTAGACGCATTGCAGTCGGTATAGGGTCTCCTAAGCCCAACTTCTTGTATATAGACAACTGTATCAGATTAATGCTAGCACCCAAGTCACATAGGACCTTTGCGAAATGCAGCATACCAATAGTATATGGAATAGTAAATGCACTAGGATCCTCTTTTTTCTGCACTAATGATCTAGTAGCAATAGCGCTACAATGCTGCAACTTGTCATCACCTTCGAAACTGACAACCCTCTTCTTAGTCACCAAATCCTTCATGAACTTTGTGTCACCGGGGATTTGTTCAAGTGTCCCAATCAAAGGAACACGTATGGACAACTACTTCAGCATAGTTATAAATTTGTGGTACTTTCCTTCTTTTGCTTTCTTTACCAACCTTTGTGGGAAGGGAGGTGGAGGTATCGGCATATGAATGATCTTTTGCATCACCTCATCCTCCTTTTCATTCTGATCTTTCAACTCCTCAACTTTATCCTCTTCTTTCTCTTTCCCACTTTCCACTACGGTCGGCATCGGAGGGTCAATAGTCTGCTTTCCTCCTCTGGTAGTGGCTCCCATACATGACCATCATTCTTTGGATTTAGGATAGTATTGTTGGGTAGTGTTCCTTATTGATGCAAATTTGAACTTGCGGATAACTGGTACAACTGCTGCTCAATCTATCTAATAGACATTGCATGTGACTCAACTTTCTGGCCAATACTTGATAAATCAGCACGCATTTCTTTCACGTTGTCATTAGTTGATTCAAACCATTTCATCATCTTATTCATCATATATTCAATGTGACCCATACTCGATCTCCATCTCAATTTCTCGATGTAATATAAGGTCCACTCTTGTCATTTATGTTGTCGTACCCATTCTTGTTATAGTTGTTATCACGATTATAGTTTCCATTCATAGACATAGTTCCATTCACGATTGTAGTTATTGTAGTTCCGATCTTGATTTCCTTGACCTTGGCGCCAAGTATCTTGAATGGATGTTTGGGTGTTGGTCCGGAAACCCCCCTTCTCTCCCCCCTCCCCCCGCTTGATCATTCACAAGATTCGCATCCTCTTCATAAATATAAGCCTCCACCGGTGGTGCTCTAGCCTAATAGTTTACTGCATTTACTCTTTTAGTATGTCTGCTTACATGTTTCAAAACTAAGCGAACCTCTTTTATCAATTATACCATCTCTTCTCAAATATCATCATTAGAGTGATTTGGGGTTGCTTGTATCGAAAGTGTGCTATTTGTTGTAGCCAAAATCTTGGTTTTCCATGCTTTGTTATTCTTGGAGATCTTTAAAAGTTTCTCTGCAATTTCCTGAAATGTACTCACCTCATAAGAATCTCCAGCAATAGTGTCTAACACAACTTTCCCATCTTCATCCAGACCTCTATAGAAATACTCTTTTAGTAACTCATCATCAATGCAATGGTTGGGCACACTTCTCATAAACCCTGTAAATATATCCTAAGAGTTACTAACCGACTCTCCATAGCTCGACAAAGTTGTTGAGTTTATCTTTGAGCTTCTAATTCTTTGACAACGGGAAATATTTATCGAAGAATATTTTGTGTAGCTCCTCCCGCGTAGTGATTGAGTTATATGGAAACTCAAACAACCATAAAGTAGCATCACCTTTCAACGATAGTGGGAACACCCTTAAGCTGATTGTATCCATGTCTAAATCTGGTCGTCTCACATTGCTCATACAAACACTCTTCACTTTGCTCAGATGAGCATATGGATCCTTCGAAGGTAACCCAACAGGCAACCCTCTAGATGTAGGCATTTTCATCAAACTATTGGTCACCACGAATGTAAGTCCAGAAGGTAGTGGAGGAACAACTATCGCACCAGTCGATCCCACAGCATCAAAATCAACCCTGTAGTTATCACGCACATCGGGTGATGGTTTATTTTGCTCTCCCAATGCTCCTTGAGATGGAATCCAGCAACATCCCCTTGACCTTCTCCGGTAGGATCTTCATTGATTCCTTGATTTAGACCTCTTCCAGCCATTCTTCGTAGAGTGTTTCTTTGTTCGGAATTGTAGGGGGTCAGGAGATTGCCTTGACTTAGTGTACTTGGCATACACTGCAAATAAGACCTGTAGAAAAAAAAAACAAAATTAAAATCAGGAAACAATTTTTTCAAGTTCAATAAGGAAATAAGTGTAATCTAAAAGCCTTATTCCCTGGCAGCGGCGCCAAAATTTGATACGCCCATATTACACCTCCCTAAAAAAAGATAAGCGGTCGTTGTCAAATACAGAACCTAATTGGGGTTAGGATCATTCCCACGAGGAATATGGTCTAGACTTAGGCTAATTTATAGTTAATTGAACTTTTAGTCAGATTACTTCCGTGAAAGGGGGGATTTGTAAACAAAGTAATTATTGATTTATTTGTAGTAACAAGAAACAAGTAAGCAAAATTCACAGTTTCTAATATTAATATGAGATGAAACTAGGGAATAAGTGTTCCCCACAAATCCTTAACGCAGTAATCTGAATAATATTAACTCTCTCCTAGTGTTAACATGCAAGGTTGGTGAGTTAGGTATCTCCTAAGTGATTAGTCGTCCAAGTAGGGAATTTCACCACGCAACTTGGTCGGTATACGAGTGTTTGCTTTACTAACCTTTACCCTTAACCCAAGATTAGCCCTCGCATTAGATGGGTTAGGATATTAGATAGCCAATTATCACGCTAAATTTATGTTGTTCAATCCCTTTCTCATTCATTACTTCCTTGGCCGGGCAAGTAGGAATGAGGCGAGTTCTAAAATTGTACACCGTTAAAAAGCATTCAAAACGAAAGTTTTAACAATACAAGCATAAATATTAGTTCAAAATTACTTAATTATTAGTTTTGCATTGTTAATTACTCATGGTTCCAACAACCCTAGTTGTGGATTTAGTTATTAATGATTGAGTTATCGCAATTCATAATAGGGTTAATAATCTAAATCATGAACTTACAATTAGAATAGATGAAATTAGAAATTTTGAATTGAAGAACAAACGCAAATTGCATAATCCATACTTTTAGAATTAAGAGCTCCAAGTGTTTGCAATATAATTCGCAAAGCCAAAAACAAAGTATTATAAAATGTCTAACCACCCAAAAATGAAAATTAAAACTAATATTTATAGAAAATAAAAGGAAGCTTAAGGAAATCCAGTTTGGGCAGTGTCATCAATGGGGGTGACCTAGAGCTCGTCACAAGAACAAGGTTCGTACGTGCCACCATTGCTCAACAGTTAGCCAAAAATCCAGTAGATATCATCGACGGTCATGACCTACGACTCGTAGGTCTAAGGACAACTTGTGCATGTTCAATCATTGTTCATGGACTAGAACTTATCTTCTCTGAAGTCATCTACGACTCTTCATCAATGGTCCTTCATCAGACTTACGGCTCATCAGTCACCTTCATCATTCCATACTTAGCCCATTTTCTAAAAACTTCACCCATTCCAGCCACCTAAGGCTTGTCTAAGGAACGACGGCTTGTAAGTGGGCTCGTTTGTTGCCACTTTTTTGTTGTTTCAGGAACTTTCAACTACAACTGCTCCAAAACTTATTCCCTGCAAAAACAGATAAACGCCATCACGTCTAATAACAAAATGCCTAAGACTCATGCACAACTCCAAGTTTAATGCATCAAAAATATTGTAAGCTCACGATACATCATTGGGACAAAACCCATACATCACATACAAAGTTTGAAACGAAATGACATAAAGCTATAAAGTGTCTCGGTCCTCAGAACATGAGGACTCACCAATCACTTGAAGCACCCAAAAGATCTCTAGCCACGAGTGTGCGATGTAGGAGCGTCAGACCCTACAATCATGATATAATGTAGACACAAATATACATTAGTACATGGAATGTACTAAGTATGAGACAATATGCATAGACATGGATATGATAACATAATGATTTAAAGCATGTAGACATGATCAATATTTAATATTTAGACATTTTAAACACGAGGAAGTAAAACATGAAAATCATAGATATATTCAAAGCATTTAAATAAAGGACATAAGACAAGCTTTGAAGAAAACATAGTGATTTTGTGGGATTTTAGTTTTAACCGACAATAACATCATGAGAGCTATATCATGGAATCCAATATATCTCTCATACCGAAAGAAGAGGAATCTACTTGTCAAGGTATAATTCTTGCATATCATATTTTGCTAAAGTGGATCCACTAGGTAGGTCATTTAAGATAATCCTACGGGGGCACGTAGTTAGGGACTAGAGGTTGCTACTAGAGACTACCCTATTTGAGCCTCCACCTCATAGATATCTCGGTGCTAAGTCTAAATCCCAACGGAATAGATAAATGGCAATTATCAATTTAGCATAGGAAAGGTAATGATCAATACCAATCCACATCTTTCAAGATCAAAACGTAGAATAGCTCTTTAAACATAATTCAACATAGATGAGAAAAATTTTCATCAATGTGAATACGTATGTGAGAAATATTTTTCACAATCATGATCATAATAACATGTGAGAAAATCATTTACAACAGTATTAATATTGTCCTTCCAAAGTATTCTTAAATCATTTATAACAACTTCATAAAAACATACATATCTTCATAATTTCATAATTAATAGGATCATGAGTTTATCATAGGTTTATAGTTGAAAATCATGATTTAAGCTTGGGTCAACATAATTTCAACTAAATACCATTTATTGACATAGAATCATGCATTAGAAGGCTTAATCAACAACAATAAATCATAAATGAATGAAACCCATGAAATTGAACTAAACCCCTAACTTGAATCAATTGAAGTTGAAGGAAGAAATTGGAAACCTTGGGGACTCCATGGAGGAAAGGACTCTATGGGTGAATACCCACATAACTTGATCCTTTATGTAACACCCCGACTTTCAGAAAGGTCTAAAATTACTCGTATCTCCGTGGAAAGACAAGGAGGGTGGGTAATAAATTAAGAATGATGTGGTATGTCCTATTTTAAGTGTTCAAGTGTTGCATCTCAAGTTTTGAAGTTAGGTAAGCGGTAAAATAAAAGTTGGCGGAAGTTATCGTAAGCTCCTTCTTAAAGATTTCTCTGAAATTTGGGTCAAATGTCTTGGAGGTTTTCTCCCAATCTATAAAGATTTATGGGGCCCACAAACTAT
>JAJOOF010000231.1:0-74125 GCA_029582545.1 Solanum lignicaule
TTCTAACATTTAAACATAGTTGATGATTATTTGAAATTAAATTGATTTTTTCTCCCTAATTTCCTCCATGATCCCCTTCACAAACGTTCTATAATTTATTTTTCTCCATTGTCCCCATATTTATTCTCCGAGAGCTAGAGTTTATTATACACATGAAACAATAATGAGGTATTTCACTGAATCCCAACCCTTATGAGGATTTAAGTGATGAGTTCTTCGGGAAAATTAGGGATTATAAAGGTTGAATCTTGCATTGAAGTTGATGGAAATTGAGAATGGTTAATGGGTTTTCTCCGTTTTGGGTTTTGATGGGTGCTTTCATCTTCCTTAGATTGGACCCAAAACGGAGCAAACCCATTAACCACTCTCAATTTCCATCAAATTCAATGCAAGATTCAACCTTTACAATCCCTAATTTCCCCGAAGAACTGACAACTGAAATCCTTAAAAGATCCCTCTTGCAGTTCATGTGTGTTTTAAAGTCTTGGCTCAGTATAATCTCGAGCTCTTATTTTATCAATACCCATCTTAATTTATTTGCTAATAACAAGCAATGCAATTTATATCACAACTTCGAGAAATCATTCTCTCTCCTTAATATATATATATATATATATATATATTATATATTCATATTGTGTAAAAAAACTATAGCTCCCGTAGAATAAATATGATGACAATGGAGAAAAAGGATTTATGGAACGTTTGTGAAGGGGATCATTGAAGAAATTAGGGTGAAAAAATTAATTTAATTTCAAATTATCATCATCTATTTTTAAATGTTAGAAGTAACTTAATTTTAAAATTCTCTTTTATCCTCAATGAAATGATGTATAACTATAAAAATATCTAAAGTTTATTTAAGATTTGATATATATATATATATATATATATATATATTTATAAATATTTGTCAAGAATATATTATTTCATCCTCTCTATTTATATTTTCCTAAAGAGGTAAAAAATTTGATTCATCTATTTCGAGTATTTTTCTATTATCCAAGGTCTCTTCATACCTTATCCAAGTTTTGTGCATCTTATTTAATTTGTTGTGTTGTTGATAAATTTAATGAACATAAAAAGCACATCTTTTGGAATTTTATCAAACAACATATGTTCCTTTGGATTAAATTATGTCTCATCAAATCATCTTATTTAAATTCATCCATTATCGATAGTAATAATTCCCTGGCCAAAAGATATTGGGATTTGACGAGGGTAAAGTGGACGCTTACCTTACCCCTACCTAAAATGGTTGTTCGCAAAAGACCTTGCATTCAAGTAACACAAAACAAAGTAGTAGATAGCGCAAATACAACAATAAACAGAACATAGAAAAAATTGCAATTTTGATTGTGAATAACAACGTTACATGTAAGGCAATACTATTGGGATCCTTCTGAAAGTGTGACAATTTATGAAAACCTTCCGCAGAAGTACTGATTTAAGCAGCTTAGTACATAGTAATTACTATGCTCATAAGTTTACAGTCCGGCAAAAACAAAGACCAAATAAATACATTTGTTCTATTTTAAGTAGACAAAAATAAAATCAACATAGTGTTTTCTTAAAACACGACTAAAGACAATGAGATTTAATATAGTAGGAGTTTGCCTCCATCAGTTAGAATTGGGGAACCACAGAGATTAAAGTACATTTTGTTTGGAGGCAAACCAATAAAAAGTTTGATTTAGAGATACAATGTTGATAATAAGAGGACAAAGATCTCTTCAGAATGGTGTCAAATTCAGTAGCAGAGTTGAATCCTCGCGAGCTATCAGATAACTTAGCATTATCCTCCTACTAAGTGAAGGACAAAATTTCCCACAAGCAACCTTTCAATATCAACCCACAATAGTCTTCGGTAGTTTGTGATAAGCATTTGTTTAATCTTTGATGGTGATAGTGTTCAAGGTACGATGGTGTGAAAGAACATGAAAATTAGGAAGGAGATTGATAGGTATATAAGGGGGAATGGGCCAAACTTTTTTTGAGCCTTTGTAGAGGTTGATTTGGGAAAGTAACTTTTGAATTTGAAGGGCGGTATGGGGAGATTAGTTTTTGCCCTGATTTGGTGGGAATTTGATAAAAATAGATAAGTGAGTTTCCTGGTTTGTGGTGGTACCACGTCACCGGATTTAAATTAAATTTTATATATAAACTCGCACATGATTATGTCTCAAATATCCTGATCCATATATCCATCTGTACCTAAGACTGTGATTCACAGCTTCATGTTATGACTGTCAATCAATCACTCTTACGCCTGAAATTCACAAAAGAAATGATCTGAGTGGTCGCTAACGTCTCATATAGAACACAGAGTGTCCCAGACCTCCATTCCTCCTTGCCAACATTACCAGAGAGTTATTTAATGCCCTATAGCATTCAATGCATTCAACCAAGATTTTCACAACGTGTTCATGAAGTTGTATGTGATGTCAAGAGCTTCTAGTTGCATGATCACCGAATACACTCTGTTTTGAACTTGTGTAGGGAGCAACTGGAAAATATCATTAACCTACCAAACACATGAACAAAGATGTCAAATTTGAAAGCATGTACAATATAGCAAGACAAGAATAAAGAGTAGTTTTGTGTCCCTATCTAATGTAGAAAATCTAGATGTTTGGATTGAATTTGATTTATAGCCTTGAAGGGAAAATTATGAAGGATTGTACATGTTGATGGGAAGTGTGTATGAGCTTATCATTCCCTTAGATAGTGAAGATCCTATGACTATTATGTAAGTGTGGTATTGTTGCAACATCATTCTCCCCACACCCTTACACATGACTATGCATGAAATGTCTATCAATATGATAATGTTGTTGTGTTGATTGAAAGATTATTCTCACGAACACACTATGAATATGATGTGAAAGGCCTACTCACATGTTGATGATTCTAAGGTTGAAAGGACATTCTCACCTAATGAGTCCATGAGCTATTATGATATTATGTTGGTTTGAGTGCCTAGTGCATTGTTTCATGAACATGAACTTACGTAAAGACTTAATATGAACTTTAAAGGGAATTATGCTTAGCACCGAGTGGATATGAATATGAGACGTAAGCTTTTACATTAGAAAGTCTGGCTTCCCAAAGTAAGTTATCTCATGAGATGGAAACCTTTTACGTTAGAAAGTTCGGGTTTCTAGTAGAAATCTCCTTATCCCATAACTATGTGCCCACATAGGTCTTTAGCTAGTAGATCCACCTAAAAGCTAATATGTTAGTTCTACCTGAGGCAAGTAGGACACATCTTTTCGGTGTGGGGGTAAGACACTGGATTCCATGTAGCTCCCATGGTCTATGTTGGTTAAGGCTATATTTCCCTATATGATAAGAATATGAATATGACAAGAGCATGAACTATAACTATGACTTCTTAAGAGGTACCACTTAGTATGAGTGGGGGGTATGGGACTCCATTTATGCATTGCACAAGTAGGCTTTAAGAGTGGTTGTGGTGAGGTTCTCTTATGTTATGAAGACTTATGAATTATGCATGTATGATATGTATTGTTGTTAAGGATGACTTTACTTGCTACAAGTTATGAATATGAATACTTCATTGTCTATGATTGTTGGCTATGATGAGGTCAAGGTATGAGATGTATGATGCTAGTGACCTAAAAGTGGTACTTAGTCTTAGGTAGGATTATGGGATCTTACATATGCATTGCACAAGTATAGCTTTGGGTTGATAATAGTGGATTATGGTTGGATTGATGATTAATTGATGATTTATGATCAAATCCCCCCCAAGAACCCATGAATCCCCCATAATTCTAAATTGTGAATTCATGATGTGGGTTGATAGATTATAGAAGCATGTCAATTGATTATGTTTATGTTAATTGAGTTATTAAATCATTATATTCCCCTATCTAATGTAGAGATTCTAGATGTTTGGGCTAAGTTTGATTTATAGCCTTGAAGGGTAAATTATGAAGGATTGTACATGTTGATGGGAAGTGTGTATGAGCTTATGATTCACTTAGATAGTGAAGATCCTATGACTATTGTGTAAGTGTGGTATTGTTGCAAGATCATTATCCCCATACCCTTACACATGACTATGCATGAAATGTCTATGAATATGATAATATTGTTGTGTTGATTGGAAGGTTATTCTCATGAACACACTATGAATATTATGTGAAAGGTTTACTCACATGTTGATGATTCTAAGGTTGAAAGGACATTCTCACCTAATGAATCCATGAGCTATTATGAAACTATGTTGGTTTGAGTGCCTAGTGCATTCTTTCATGAACATGAACTTAAGTAAAGACTTAATATGATTTTTAAAGGGAATTATGCTTAGCACCGAGTGGATATGAACATGAGATGGAAGCTTTTACGTTAGAAAGTCCGGCTTCCCAAAGTAAGTTATCTCATGAGATAGAAACCTTTTACATTAGAAAGTTTGGGTTTCTAGTAGCAATCTCCTTATCCCATAACTATGTGCCCACATAGGTCTTTAGCTAGTGGATCCACCTAAAAGCTAATATGTTAGTTCTACCTTAGGCAAGTAGGACGCCTCTTTTTGGCGTGGGGGTAACACACCGGATTCCATGTAGCTCCCATAATCTATATCGGTTAAGGCTATATTCCCTATATGATAAGAATACAAATATGACAAGAACATGAACTATAACTATGACTTCTTAAGAGGTACTACTTAGTATGAGTAGGGGTATGTGACTCCATTTATGCATTGCACTATTAGGCTTTAAGAGTTGTTGTGGTGAGGTTCTCTTAAGTTCTGAAGACTTATGAATTATGCATGTATGATATGTATTGTTGTTAAGGATGACTTTACTTGCTACAAGTTATCAATATGAATACTTCATTGTCTATGAATGTTGGCTATGATGAGGTCAAGGTATGAGATGTATGATGTTGGTGACCTAAAAGTGGTACTTAGTCTTAGGTAGGATTATGGGATTTTACCTATGCATTGCACAAGTATAGCTTTGGATTGCTTATGATATGGTTTGACTTATGTTTCTTCACAAATGTGCATGATGGCTTTTAAACTTGATAAATGCATGATTCTAACTAAATGTACCTTTTGAGCATGTTTTAAGGATTTTTATGCATGGCTTCCATACTTAGTACATTTTTGTGCTAACCCATATTTTCTACATTTTTCTATAAGTATAGGTCCCGGTCGTTGAGGTTGCTTCTCTTTGGGTGAAGGCATGGATTGATTCTCTCCTTGCCTTGGTGAGTCCTCATGGTTCGAGGACAAGAGTTATTCTTTCTAGTTTCCTTTCGTATGTTCAACTTTGAGACTTTATTGTAAAAAGGGCTATGACCCTATTGATTCTCGATTGTACTAGATGGTTTATGGAGACAATATCTAGACTTCTATTTCAATTTTATGAAAAGACTTTGATTGTAAAAAGTTTTAAATTTCGCATCATTTCTATTAGTTATGTTTATGATTATGCTAAGGGCTTATATGAGACCCCTTCGGGGTCAAGTATGCCGTGTTACTATAGGGGGTACCCTTGGATCGTGACAACTACTATGATAAACATATGTTAATTATTGTTTTGATTTATTAAAAAGTGAGATTCTAAGATGGGTCAATATGCCTGGTAGATTGGATGATGATACTATATATTAGTGAAATAATAAGTTAGTTGACGGAATGCATGTCTCAATATATAGATTAATGATATACCTTTTTTAGAAACTTATAATTTTTCACCGTGTCAAACCCTGCAAGTGGATTTATAAATTCGACACATGAAATAAGTAACACGACCCGAGTCTACACCCTGGACATGGCCGACACTCAAGAACCATTGATAGTCCCCAAGTGAACCCTCATCCTGGTTGACTACAAGCGGAAGACTAACTCAAGCATACAAAAGCTTAAAAACTGAATTAAATTCAATAAACTCATCTATAAAATAATCTGAACAATACTGAATGGAAAACTAAGAGTTTGTAAAAACAACTCAAAGAAGCTACATACTAAAAACTACTCAACTTTGTCTATCTATGAACCCTTTACTATTACAGAAGGATATCAGGACAAGACCCACGACATTTCAAAACTACTAACTGTAAGATAAAGGTGAAGTCCTCCGGAATATAAGAAGGCTCACCTAAGCTGACTAGAACATCTCATGACCTCAACGAAACGCCTGTTGATGATACTGAATACATGTGTCTGCATCATGAAACGATGCAGGCCAATGGGCTCAGTACATAGAATGTACGAGCATGTAAGGGGGATTCTAAAGCATAAATATAAGCTTGAACTGATGGTAAAGAAATATACTTACATCTTCTCAACTCAAAGAAACATAGTTCAACTCATTGATAAGATATTCAACTCAGGGAAATAAGGTTCAACTAAATAATAAGATACTTGACTCTGAATACTCAACTCTAGATACTCAACTCAATATAAAGCAACAATACATATGCAATTTATGGAAAGCTTTTAAAACAGTAGAAAGCAACTCAGTTTGTATGCAAGGATACCAGATAAACTATTCTTGTATATGAAAATACAAAGTAAACTATATGTATATAAGAATACAAAATATCTCTGTGGGAGTTTCTCTAACCGACAATCATCACTATGAGCTATGTGATGATACAACGTCTTGCCTCACGCTGCCAGGGCCGTCTTATACTTTGCCGGGGTATAGAACCTACTACTAAGTGGATTCACTAGTCTATGCTAAAAGCATTAAGAAATCATATAAAAAGTATGACCCTTTCTACCCATGCTGGCTACATGATTTATGGGGGCTGTGAGTTATCTGAACTCTCCCCCATATCAGTGCTCAATACTACTCCCAAAATATACTAGCTCATATGTTTAAAAGCATAACTTTTCTGTGGTTTGAGATTATTACTCAAAGATCTTTCTCTTAAAAGAGATGATACTCAAACTGCTCAAAACTCTTTTGGAAATCGGTGTTTCCTCTCATCTTAAATGTGAAAACATTTACTCTTGAAAATACTTAGTTCCCATCTATCATTATAAAGAAAATTAATTCAACTTTACTCTTACTCAATTCATTCTTGAAAAATCATTCTAAAAAATATATCAAAAATCAAATTTTAATATGATCATTGATGACTCGGGAAGTCATACTGCATAAACTTTGATGGTATGTTTAGATACCATATTGGTCATACATTGATGGCATACTCGATTATCATACTAATCATATTTTAGAAAACTCTTTTCTCAAAACTCATCTTTACTTTCTCAAAACTCAATTTAAGAACTCAAGTGTTGGCTTTAAAAAGCCTTTTAAAAATTTATAACTCAAATCATAAAGTTCATGTGGAACTATGAACATGAACGACTCAATTCAAGGTTTTCAATAACCATACATAGAACTCAAAGACTTAATGACACTACTCATCTCAAAATGCTCGACTCGAAGGGTTCATGTAGAATTATGGGCATGAACAACTCAACTCAAAGACTTCATGGGTAACATGTAATAGTTCCATGATTAGGAATATAATCTCAATACGGTTAGGAACTCAATACTCAAGACTTAGAACTTGAAGATACTACTCCTCTCAAAGATGCTCAACTTATGAAATTCTTGCGGAATTTATGGGCATGAACGACTCGACTTGAGGGTCTACATAACAATATGGAACTCATGCATACAACTCTTCTCATTCTCACACATACTTGCTCAAAGCTTAGTTCAAATCGATAGTTGATCTCAAAGGATTCACAATTGAACTCAAAGACTTTCTTGAACTCTACTCTAAACTCTCTTTCGAATGTGAATTATGAATTCAAAAGTTATGGTTCAGGATATGAAGGATCTCATGATGATAAAGTAGACTCATGAATACATTCTCCTCATTCTCATACTCACTTGCTCGAGTCTTGAAACAAGTTATTAGAAATTGTAGAAGACTCCTTAAAAAGACTCAAAGGGATATTCTCAAAATGTTTAGAAGAACTCTCAAAACTTGACTCTTAACTCTACCTTGAATTTGAATTATGAATTCAAGGTTATGATTTATGAGAGGAAAGGTATCGTGATGAATTAAATGAGTTTTAGATAAATAAATCATGAGAAATGGTTAAAAAAAAGACTGTTTAGGATGCAAGTCCGCGACGCGGAGATTAGTATAATGTTTTGTCAAAATAATTTTTGAAACAGTGGAGTCCGCGTTCTCTCCGCAACGTGGAGAGGACCTGGTACTTTGTTTCTGTCTGACTCTTTCTTACTCATTTTTCGACCCTAATTCACCTAGAATTGAATGGTTTCTTTCCCATTCACTTAGATTCGAATACTCAATTTATGTACAAGATAATCTACTCCAAAACACCCTCAATTCACTAACTTTTATCTCAAGAAGCCATCATACCCATCCTAATTCAAGAATGGAAACAATACTTTTAAGAAACAAATGAAGAACTCAAATTCTTCAACTTCAAGAATGAAACTTCACTGAAAATAACATGATTGGCTTGTGGGTGAACAAACCCAACACTATGGAAGCTTACATAACTCTTAGGGATCAAACCCATGGACGAAATCCGTAACAACTCTCAAGAATCTCGACGAACACCTTGATCCTTTCCTCTTTTCTCCTCTTTTCTCTTCTTGAACTCTCAACTAAAACCCTAGGCATATATTAGGATTATAAAACTGAACCAAATCAGTTTAGACCCCTAAAAACTTACTAAAAATGAATTAAATCTGATTGGTTAAGGAAAAGACCAAAAGACCCCTCATATTTTCGGGTAACTTTCCTTAACTGGACAGCCTGACTTCAAAATAGCATATTTCACTCATCCGAACTTGAAACTTATAAAACTCATTGGCATTGGAAAGATAATTCAAAGGTCTTTCGTTTGATATCTTATGGGCCACCTAACTCATTTTGTACTGAAAGTTATGGTCATGTGAAGTTTACCCAAAACTTAAAGGAACTTAGGAATGACTTGAATGATTTTCTCTTTAGTTCTTCTTGTACCTCAAGGTTCTACATCTAGTGACCTTAACACTTAAGAAAAATTTAATTCCTCGATTAAATCCTTCTCACAACGAAGGATAGTTCGAGTCCTAGTTCAAAAAATTTCTGGGGTGTTACAATATCTCCCTCTTGGATCATCCGTCCTCGAATGACGGCTGGACTGGGTATTGAACGGGGTTACTCTTATCATCTCTGCCATACCAACTCGAATTTTCTCGCATTACTATTTGGAACCAACTAAGGGATCTCATTTAGCTATTTCTCATAGCAAAACCTCATCCTCTTCATTTATAACCTTGGACGAAATTATCAGACCATCATGATCACAATAGGATCATTAAACTTCTCTTGCTAACATCACTTCATTACAAAAAGAAACTCTGAAAAGATATTTCCCATACTCTTTGGAACTCATTACAATGTTATTTTCAAACTTTTGACTTGATTTCTCATCTCGTCATCTCCCCCTTAGGTCTAAAGCTGACACATGAAAGTTATGGACCCATTCCATCATCTCTAAATTGTTCTACATCCTCTTAATACCATGAGGCTCTCCCTTTCAAAGTTCATAAGCCTAGCTTGGGTCTATCACCTCATGAATATTCTGCTATCTGATTCCACACATATACTTGGTCTCCTCTAACGCGATGACACATCGACAACAACTCTTTTTTGGTTAAAAATATACTCTAACTTATCTTGACTAGTAACCATTCCTCTTTCTTCTATCAAGAACTCCTTACAACATTATTATTCCTTTTTCTACTCATAAAGGAACTCATCACTTATAACCGACTGGGTACACGATTGCAATAACATAATATGTCCCATCACTATCTCCTTCCTTTAGATTACTGAACCTCTGCATACTTTTCTCTTAAATTAAGGGCACTCTTTACTACTACTGCTCATAATCTCGTAACTCAGGCTACCTCTTTAGGTGAAAATACTACCCAAGCTCTAATCATACTTCCTCATAAGGATCTTATCTGATACAAGGCTTAAGGAAAAGAGTACAACTTGCTTTTAGCCCAAATGCACGATTCATATGATTATGGGTGCATTCCTCTGAAACTCAAGGCTTAACTAACTCATGGGCTTCTCTCAATCCCTTCTGGAGTCTAATGACTTCCTCAAGACTCTTGCTAAGAATAACTAATCAGTAAAGGACTGGCGTTCCTTTTCAACCACATCTAGTATGATGGGTAGTCGATTGATTCTGAAAAAATGCATGCGTATGAATAAATCTCTATGACATAGCTCTATTGCACGATTAAGAGTATGAAAGAAGGGAAACTTTTCTAAAATGTCTGTAGTCCCTCGTTTATAGAAGTGGGGCCCTCACAACCATAAACAAGACCCTACTGACACGGCTTCATATACACCCTATGAGATTTGAAACCTGACTCTAAGACCAAGTTTGTCACGACCCGAGTCTACACCCTGGACGTGGCCGACACTCAACAACCATTGCTGGTCCCCAAGCGAACCCTCATCCTGGCTGGCTACAAGTGGAAGACTAACTCAAGCATACAAAAGATTAAAATTTGAATTAAATTCAATAAACTCATCTTTAAAATAAACTGAACAATACTCAATAGAAAACTCAGAGTTTGTAAAAACAACTCAAAGAAGATGCATACTGAAAACTACACAACTTTGTCTATCTATGAAACCTCTACTATTACAAAAGGATATCGGGACAAGACCCACGACATCTCAAAACTACTAACTGTAAGATAAAGGTGAAGTCCTCCGAAATATAAGAAGGCTCACCAAAGCTAACTGGAACATCCCATGACCTCAACGAAATGTTTGTTGATGATCCTGAATACGTGTATCCGCATCATGAAACGACACAGGTCAAATGACTCAGTACATGTAATGTACGAGCATTTAAGGGGAATTCTAAAGCATAAACATAAGCTTGAAGTGGTGGTAAAGAAACATACTTACCTCTTCTCAACTCACTCAACTCAAAGAAATATAGTTCAACTCAATGATAAGATATTCAACTCAGGGAAATAAGGCTCAACTAAATATTAAGATACTTGACTCTGGGTACTCAACTCTGGATACTCAATTTAGTATAAAGCAACAAAACATATGCAATATATGGAAAACTTTTAAGACAATAGAAAGCAACTCAGTTTGTATACAAGGATACCAGATAAACTATGTTTGTATATGAAAATACAAAGTAAACTATGTGTATATAAGAATACAAAATATCCCTGTGGGAGTTTATCTAACCGACGACCATCACTATGAGCTATATGATGATACAGTGTTTTGCTTCACGTTGCAATGGCCGTCTTATACTTTTTCGGGGTATAGAACCTACTACTAAGTGGATCCACAAGTCTATGCTAAAAGCATTAAGGAATCATCTAAAAAGTATAACCCTTTCTACCCACACTGGCTATATGGTTTATGGAGGTTGTGAGTTATCTGAACTCTCCCCCATATTGGTAATCAATACTACTCCCAAAATATACTAGCTCATATGTTTGAAAACATAACTTTTCTGTAGTTTGAGATTATTACTCAAAGATCTTTCTCTTAAAAGAGATGGTACTAAAACTGCTCAAAACTCTTTTGAAAATATGTGTTTCCTCTCATCTTAAATGTGAAAACATTTACTCTTAGGAATACTTAGTTCCTATATATAATTTTAAAGAAAATGAATTCAACTTTACTTTTACTCAACTCATGCTTGAAAACTCTTTCTCAAAAATATATCAAAAATCATATTTTAATATGATCATTGATGACTTGGGAAGTCATACTGCATGAACATTGATGGTATGTCTAGATATCATACTGCTCATACATTGATGACATACTTGATTGCCATACTAATCAAGTTTTAGAAAACTCTTTCCTAAAAACTCATCTTTACTTTCTCAAAGCTCAGTTTAAGAATTCAAGTGTTGGCTTTAAAATGCTTTTTCAAAATTTATAACTCAAATCATAGGGTTCATGTGAAATTATGAACATGAACGACTCAATTCAAGGTTTTCAATAACCATACATAGAACTCAAAAACTCAATGACACTACTCATCTCAAAATGCATGACTCGAAGGGTTCATACGGAATTATGGGCATGAACAACTCAACTCAAAGAGTTCATGGGTTACATGTAATAGTTCCATGATTAAGAATATAATCTCAATAGGATTAGGAACTCAATACTCAAGACTTAGAACTTGAAGATACTACTCCTCTAAAAGATGCTCCACTTATGAAGTTCATGCGGAATTAATGGGCATGCACGACTCGACTAGAGGGTCTACATAACAATATGGAACTCATGTATACAACTCTTCTCATTCTCACACTTACTTTCTCAAAGCTTAGTTCAAATCGATAGTTGATCTCAAAGGATTCACAATTGAACTCAAAGACTTTCTTGAACTCTACTCTTAACTCTCTCTTGAATGTGAATTATGAATTAGAGAGTTATAGTTCGTGATATGAAGGATCTCATGGTGATAAAGTAGACTTATTAATACATTCTCCTCATTCTCATACTCACTTGCTCGAGTCTTGAAACAAGTTATTACAAATTGTAGAAGACTCTTCAAAAAGACTCAAAGGGATTTTCTCAAAATGTTCGGAAGATCTGTCAAAACTTGAATCTTAACTCTACTTTGAATTTGAATTATAAATTCAAGGTTATGATTTATGATAGGAAAGGTATCGTGATCATTTAAATGAGTTTTAGATAAATAAATCACGAGAAACGGTTAAAAAATCATTGTCTAGGGAGCAAGTCCGCGACGCAGAGATGAATTGTAATGTTTGGTCGAAATAATTTTTGTAAAAGTGGAGTCTGCGTTCTCTCCACGACACGGAGCGGAAAGTTTTACTCTGAAGGAACAGGTCCGCGTCGTGGACCTGGTACTTTGTTTCTGGCTGGCTTTTTCTTACTCATTTTTCGACCCTAATTCGCCTAGAATCGAATGGTTTCTTTCCGGATCGCTTAGATTCAAATACTCAACTTATGTACAAGATAATATACTCCAAACCACCCTCAATTCACTAACTTTTATCTCAAGAACTCATCAAACCCATCCTAAATCAAGAACGGAAACAATACTTTCAAGAAACAAATCAAGAACTCAAATTCTTCAACTTCAAGAACGAAACTTTACTGAGAATAACATGATTGGCGTGTGGGTGAATAAACCCATTACTATGAAGCTTACATACCTCTTAGGGATCAAACTAATGGCGAAAATCCGTAACAACTCTCAAGAATCTCGACAAACACCTTGATCCTTTCCTCTTTTCTCCTCTTTTCTCCTCTTTTCTCTTCTTTTCTCTTCTTGAACTCTCAACTAAAACCCTAGGCACATATTAGGATTATAAAACTGAACCAAATCAGTTTAGACCTCTAAAACCTTACTAAAAATGAATTAAATCTGATTGGGTAAGGAAAAGACCAAAATACCCCTCATATTTTCGAATAACTTTCCTTAACAGGACAACCTGACTTCAAAAGAACATATCTCACTCATCCAAACTCGAAACATAAAAACTCAGTGGCATTGTAAAGATAATTCTAAGACCTTTCATTTGATATATTATGGGCCACCTAACTCATCTTGTACGAAAAGTTATGGTCATTTGAAATTGACCCAAAACTTAATGGAACTTAGGAATGACTTGAATGATTTTCTCTTTAGTTCTTCTTGGAAATCAAGGTTCTACATCTAGTGACATTAACAGTTAAGAAAATCTTAATTCCTTGGTAAAATCCAATTCACAATGAAGGATAGTTCGAGTCTTAGTTCAAAAAATTTCTGGGGTGTTACAATATGTTAAGCAGTGTTCTAAAGGAAATTTGATCATTGAATTAAATTCATCACTAATTTAATTTATTGATTAATATATGTAATCTTAACATGGGGAATTACATATGTGTTTAATAAGAAATTTTTAAATATATAGAGGAGTGCATTATGAATTTTTAGTGTAATGGTTTGTAATTTATTATGGTAAGAATAATTCAAAATAGTTATTGAAATTATTTCCCTAATACGAAGCCTCAGTTACTATTACGTGGTCCCTACCATACCTATATTTAACTAGAACTCATAATCTATTCTAAGGAGAAAAGGGAGAAGTATGTGTCTTTCTCTATTCTAAGGAAATGGAGTAGTATATGACTTTTTCTATTTCAAGGAAAAGGAGAAGTATGCATCTTTTTCTATTCTAAGGCAAGGGAGAAGTACATGTCTTTTTCTATTCTAAAGAAAGACATGGTGTTCCCTCTCCTTCTTGGACAAGGAAGAAATCTCTATAAATAAGGATTCTTCTAACTCTTGAAATAATTAGTTTTCTGTGTGATACATGTCCATCCAAGTATTGATAGAGTTAAGATGTGAACTTGGGATCACTGTAGAAGACCACAGAACTGACGTCTAGTTTGTGGACTAGCTTGTGGTTTCGCTTGAATGTTCTAGCTTGTCGACTAGCTTGTGGATTCGCTTGAAGGTATATGCTCACACTTCAAGAGGTAAATCTTGAATAAAATTTCAGAGAGTTTATGTGTTCTAGCATAAATTCTTGATTGTCTATTATTCATGTAAGCAGTATGATTATGGTATGCTTCCGCTGTGCATATAGTGTTCCAACAACAATGCCTTCTTTAGAAGGTACACTCTGTCATCTTTGCCTTTAATAGAAAAACCTTCAGGTTGTTCTACAAATATTTCTTCTTCAAGGTATCCAGTTAGGAAAGTTGATTTCATATCAAGCTGGTGTATCTTCCATCCCCGTTGGGGTGCTAAAGATAAAAATATTCTTATCGTATCCAAACGGGTGACAAGAGCAAAAGTTTTTGAAAAATCTACTTCAAACATCTGTGCATACCCTTTTTGCAACAAGTGTGGCCTTGTACTTGTTTATGGAACCATCATGATTGATCTTGGTTTTATAAACCCACTTGACTCCAATAGCCTTCTTATGCAATGGTCTATCAACCAACTCTCATGTGTTGTTCTTTTCTATCATTTTGAGTTCCTTGTGCATTGCATATCTTCACTTTTCATCTTTAGCAGCCTCTATAAATTCTCCTGGTTCTAAAATTACAACATTACACCTTGATATATATCAGAAAGTGTTCTTGTGCCTCTAACGGTACATCATCAACATCTTCGTCTTGAAATTTTAGTTTTTTTTTTGCTTTTCATCATCTTGCCAACTCTAGGTGTCATTTTTCACAAACTTGACATCCTTTCTAACAATGATTTTGTCAGTTTGAAGTTGATAGATCTTATAAGCTTTTGAGAGACGGTTGTATCTACAAAAATTCCAGGTTCCGCCTTCTTATCCAATGTATCTCTTTTCACCTGAGGTACATAAGAAAAACAAAGACAACCAAATATTTTCGGATATGATAGCAAAGGTTTGTAACCAAACCAAGCCTCAAATGGTGTTTTCTTTTCCAAGGCCTTAGTTGGCAATCTGTTTAGTAGAAATACTACAGTATTTGAAACTTCAACCCAAAATTTCTTTGGCAGTCCTTTCTCATGGAGCAAACAGGTTGTCATCTCTATTAGCGTCCTATTTTTTCTTTCCACTTCTCCGTTTTGTTGGGGGAGTATAGGGTGTTGTTAGCTAATGCTCAAATCCTGCTGCATTACAAAACTTGTTGAATTTTTCTAAAGTGTATTCAATTACATTATCTATTCTTATCACCTGAATTTTGCAACCACTCTGAATTTTCACAAAAGCCTTGTATTTCAAGAATACATCAATGACCTTAGATTTATAATTCAAAATATAAATCCAACAATATATGGTACAATCATCAATAAAGGCAATATCGTACTTACTACCCTTAAAAGATGGTGTTTTTTGAGGTCTGCCTACATCTGTGTGAATAAGTTGCAGCTTTTGCTTTGCCCACCATGATGAATTTTGAAAATGAAACCTTGTATTCTTTCCATACTGACAAGCTTCACAAGTAGGCACGTTCTTCTCAAGGCTTAGGAAACCTTATGCTAGTTGATTTTCTTTCATGAATATTATATTATCATGATGAAAATATCTGAGTCTTTTGTGCCATAATTCTGAGTTATTTTTCAAGTGGTTAACTGCTGCTTGCTCTTCGCCCAACAGGTTCAAGGAAAAACTTTTTTCCTCTCATCTTGACCTTGAACATCTCCTTTTTATCAACATCCTTGATTACACATGCTTTTTCTTCAAACAACACTTTCAACCCATTTTGAAGTAGTTGTCCAACACTTAAGAGGTTTTGATCAAGATCAGGAACAAAAAGAACATCAACTATAAGTTTCAAACTTGTAAGGCAATCAATTGAAATTGTTCCTCTACCTCTCCCATCGAGATATTCTCCAATTCCTATTGTCACTTTGGAAATAAAATATCTATCTAGATCTTTAAAGAGTTCTTGATCTCTTGTCATGTGATTTGTGCATCCTCTATAAATTAACCAACTTTCAGAAGCGCTTTTGCTATCAAAACAAGTTGCTACAAACAATTGCTCTTCTTGATATAGATTTACAGCAGCCTAAGCTACTTTTTGTTGCGGTTGTGACTTTCGTACCCTCTTCACATGGACTAGTTGACCACATTTTTTCCACTTGACATCTGTTCTCCACCAACACTTCTGTTGAGATTAATTTGTCTTTTTGCAATGAAGGCAGGGAGGCTGACTTCCTCCCTAGTTGTTGTAATTATTGCTCGGCTTTTGCTTCTTGTTATTTTTCTTTCCTTTGTTGACTAGTTGTTCCGTGAATTAGCTTGAAAAACACTTTCAACAGAACCTTCTACTTTCATTAATCTCCTTTGCTCCAATGCCTGCAGAGCTATAACAAGTTCTGCCAAGGTAACACTTGAAAAATCTTTAGAATTCTGTAAAGAAGAAATTGTGGCTTCATATTTCTCAAGAACTGTAACAAGAATCTTTTGAACAATTCTTTCATTAGTGGATTCTTTACCAAAAAATCTCATCTTGTTGGCCAAGTCGAGTAGTTGGTTTGCATAATCTTTTATGGTTTCTGATTCTTTGATTCTCTTTATTTCAAATTTTCGAATAAGATTTATCACTTGCATATTCTGCACTCTTTCATTTCCTTGGTATTCTTTTTTGAGATAGTCCCAAATTTCTGCAGCAAACTTTATTTGCATAATTCTGGTAAGAATCGAAGGGGATACTACAGAAAAAATGCAAGCTTTAGCTCTGGCTTTCCTTTTCTTATTCTCCTTGTGATGTTTCATTGTTGGATTATCACCGAGAGGAATTACTTCATAATCTTCTTCTACTACTTCCCAAAGATCCAACGCTTCAAGATGAACCACCATTCTAATTGCCCAAGCTTGATAATTCTCACCATTGAAGACTAGTGGAGTTAAGAAGCTTGTTTCAGAATTCATTTTCTATAAACTATTTAAGATAGTAGTTCAAAGAATCATTTATGTGGTTCACTCTCTTCTTACAGGTCCTTCAAGATTGTAATGCTCTGATACCAATTTGAAGGAGAATAACAAATATTGACTAAGAAAGAGAAAAAAGATAAGAAGGCTAAGTTGCATACTTTATTGAAATAATGACTGCAATATAAATACATAAATTCATACCTTAAAAAGCTAAAGAAAAGGAGTAAAATAAGCTAACATTATCTCCAGCAACTAATAATCAGATTCTGCCCAACACTATTGCCTTGTTTATTTGAACTTAATCCTACCTTTAAGTTGTATATTGATATAGAAAAAAATTGGAATAATCTCCAACTTTTGAGTCATCACTTTTAACAATTCTAATCAGCTAATGACAGTGAATGGTGCAGCATCTATCATTTGATGTTGTGTTAATTGAATTTTAACAGATGCTTCAGCAAAAGTAGTCACGTATGGTCACCTTGGGGATGGTAACTTACATTTGAATATATCAACTCCTCAGTAAGATGATAATATACTTTAGAATCCAGGATAAACTTTATAAAATCATACCTAGATGGTGCATAGGGATTTGAGATGGCATTTTGCACAACTTCTAAGGATGGATAGGAGAACTTTTGAAATTAAATGAATCTAGGAAAAAGCTCAGCTAAGAGATGAACTGCAATAAACAAAGGCGACCATAATTTAATAATAGGAAAGGCATGAAATTATACAAAATTAGCATAACGTTCCAAAAATTTCAAGCCTCCAGCCATACATAAAAGGAAAGGTTAAAAGTCGCTAAGACAAAGATGAAAATAAGTTTTCTTTTGGTCCATAGTTCAGGAGTATTTTTTAGCCCATTAACTATAAGCACAAATAGACAATGATTAGAATTGTAAATATGCCTTAATCTTTCTCTTTTCTAGTTCAGAAGTTGTGAGCATAGCTTGTTCTTTTCCAGCTCAGAGAGGTGTGGTTAAGAGATGAACTGCAATTAATAAAGATGATCATAAGGTAATAATCGGAAAGACATGGAAATATACAAAGTATACGTAAAGTTCTAAGCTTCCAGCCATACGTAAAGATAAGTGTAAAAGTGGCAAAGACAACGATAGTTCAAGTCTTTTTGTTTTAGGTTTAAAGTTCAAGAGTTTTTTGGCATATTATCCATAACCATAGAGAGACCTTGATTAGAACAGTGACAACACTGTACTATTTTTCATCTCCAGTTAAGAAATTGTATCTATACGTTTTTCTTCTCAAGTTAAGGATCCTGACGGAGTATAAGAAAAGGCAAAAAGTGTAATGTCTTACATTATCCTAGTAGTCTTTGAAAGGCACAACGCTTGGAAGGTAAATTATAAGTTAAATGGAAAAGACATTGGAATAATGGAAAAGTCAGTTTTTAAGCATGAAATGGGTACTAAGAATCGAAAAGCAGTATAAGTTGGGCAACCAAGAGTGAATTTGAACTGTCATAACAGTAAGTGTAAGATATTTTCTCTACTAAATGTGATCTAAAGGTAAAAGGAAGATGTTAAAATGTTTGAAGTTATAAAGATCAGTAAAGATATATTTTTCTTTTAGTGTCAAGTATAAGAATTTTAAGATTAAAAAACAATTTTGAACAACCCATAAACAAATGAAGATTGCAAAGAAAGATCTGGTGTAAAGTGTGAAGTAAGATTTCAAAATGAATAAGGGCGAAAAGATATGGAAAGGACATCAAAAGCACAGTAAAAGCTTGTGTAAACTGAAGGATTTATTTATGCACAAATCTTGTGGGTAGCGTATAAGGAAAAACCAAATAGTGTTACATCTTACAAAATCGTGGAAGTGTTTGAAACCCATAACACTTGGAAGGTAAATTATAAGTAAAATGGAAAAAGGCGTGAAATAATGTAGGGGTCAGATTTCAAGCATGCAATGGGTTCCAAGAATTGAAGAGAATCATACATTGGGTGTGTTAGACTGAATTTGAACTTTCTTGAGAGTAAGTATAAAATTTCTGCATAGTTTGATTAAATTTATATGGCAAACTTGAAATAAGGGAAAAAGACATTTCGAGAGCTGTAATCGTGAAATGGTGTGGAAGCAAAAAAAATATATTGTTCAAGGAAGAATATTATGTAAATTTTTTACTTTTTTTGTTGTTTTTATATGCTGAAGTTGGAATAATGGGAGAAGTAAGATTCTGGAAGCACCAACCTTGAAAATTAATTGGAAGAGGGAAACATTGTAAAATGAAGAGTTTAATATATTTAAAATGAAGAGTGTCGTGTAGAAGATACCGTTTTGAGCTGTTTATAAATGCCGAATTTGGTATGTAGGGAAACAGTAGATGTCGGAAGTAACAACCTTGAATAGTTCTGGTAAGGAAATATATTGTAAAGGGAATTTTGAGAGTAACACCTTGAAAACTTATGGGAAATAAAAAAATTGTATCACATAGAGTTTAATAGACTTAAAAGGATGAGTGTAATGTAAAAGATGAAGCTTTAGGTAAGAAACACAACTGAATTCAGATTTCAAGAAAACTGCAGAGAAAATTCTAAACATAACGTTTCACTGACCGAATTGAGATGTAGGGCATGATGAAATACTAGTCCATCACTATGAGTAGCCCAGCATACCTGATTACGAAGCTATTAGATCGAAAACTTTTGTGGAGACTTGATCTTTCTTGAGCTTGAGGAAGAACATTAGTTTTCTTGGAGGATGCAAATCATGAAATAAAACAGCAACTATAACTAAATCCATGTTTCAAATTCTTGAAATTGGTTTACTAGGAAAATTAAAAACTTTTAATGTACAAACCAGGAAAAATTTCACTATTAGTTGTGAAAGTGAAATCTGACCAAAGTTAAAGTACAAACCAGGAAAAATGTCTAATCTTCCTAGTAAACCAATTTCAAAAATTTGAAATAGGGATTTAGTTATTGTTGTGGTTCTATTTATTGGTTTGCATCATCTGTGAGATACTAACCAGAGGTTAGAGGAGAGAAATGACACGTAGCCAAGGTAACGTTAATTGTTCATTTTAGTGGAAATAATACGAAGGAAAAAGGTTAAAACGCCAAAAGGTTGACATGTGGAAATTCTTGCGAGTTAGATTTGGTGTAACTAGGAAGGGCTATGCCTTTTATGAAATGCTCCCGCTCTGAATCAAATAGCCCATTTTTGGGAAGGTCAATGTGTTGCATCCACAACATGAGTATATCTTGTGACCCTTTCTTAGTTTTTATTTTCTTTTGGTATTTATAGACTGCACATACCATTTGTGTACCGCTTTCATGCAGTCTAGACTTGAAATTACTCAACTACTTATATTTGTTCATCTTCATGGTTTAGAATGTGAAACGAAGCACCTTTGACATTTCTCAATTTTTGGAAAATGGAGCTAGTCTTTTTTGCTAAAATAAGGCCAACAACTTGTGTTTAGTACATGTTGAATGTAAAATGTACCAAAGCTAGCTCTTCATGTGTTGCTTTCTAGATCTACCCTGTTTTTTTTTTTGTCATATAAGATGTCAATGAGGTTTTCGGTTAACTTTTTCGTATTATTGAACTTTCAGGAAGTGAAAAAGCTATGTTTGGACCTGTAATTGTGTGGAGCGCAATAAAGATAAGCGGGCTTTCCCTGTTTTTACAGTTCATCTGTGATGTACTAATGTTATTACTGTGTGCAATGTATAAAGAGAGACTTACCTACATCTGCTAATTGCATCTCACATTGTTGGTTACTTTAAGCTTCTCCTTCCCTTGAATGTATGTTGTATGTGTTAGTGAAAAATTAAAAAATAACAGAATTACAAGATTACAATTGAAAATAAAAAATGAAGAAATAAATCTCTTCAGGCTTAGACACGGATATCTCGCTCTATTTAAGGAGATTCAAGCCCACTGCAGTAAATGTTTTTCACCGATCCAGTAGTAGTCCTCTTGACTTGTCCCCTCCAGGATACAACAACCTTCACAAAGTATAACTCAACAACGCTAGACAAGAGTTGAGTCCAAAGCTCCACAAAAAAGAACACCTCCCTTCAACTAATAAGAACTGTCTTTTGACAAACTTTATGCACTCTATATTTTTCTTATGTATTGTGTATCCCAAATCAAATGAAAACCACCACTATTTATACTAGAAGAAGTCGTTCTAGCAATGAATAGGAAGATAAATTGTGTAGTAAATAGTGAAGATAATGGTCTTAGGAGTTACCTAGGTTACAAGGATAATGGAGGAGTAAAGAATGGAATAATGAGAGGGCCAAACAATGCCTCTAACGTGCATTTGCACAACTGCCAACTTTCCAAACGTTCATGACAAAGCCTAATGCAATAATGCCTTTGGATATTAATTATCCAACAAGTAATTAGGCACAAAGCATTGCAACGGCCATAACTCCCATGTCCTCAAGTCCATTCCATTGTGGCAGAATGGCTATTTTAGCCTATAACATAATTATGTGAGACGAATTAATAATAAACAAATATTAAAATGCTTAAAAGACCAACAATCCCTTGCTCATTTTAGTATTAGACAAGAGAGTCCATCAGCTGAAGGAAGACTACTATGCATAATGAAGGTGTGCTCTGCATTGAACCTCCACTTAGTGAAATAGTAATTTTTACTCCAGAGTCGTAGTGGTCTCAAACTTGAACTATGACTGCTTAAGGGAAATAAAATATCACTATCCACACATAATAATCAAGGTGTTAACATGAGTTTTAAAGCCATCATGTTATGCCCATGTACTATCCCGGTTTCATGAGTGCTTTTGAGAATAAGCCCAATTCTCATAGGAAGCGACCTACTTCCACACTCATATAGGTGAAATCTGTCGAGAGTGCTCCAATAATCTTAACACTCCACCCATACGGGCTATAGATATTCATTAAGAGTTTCATCAACTCAACCTTCACAAATCACTACAGGAAACAATGCACTCACATCATAGGGAAGGAATAAAAAGATAGTGCATTTTTCACAACAAGTCATCATATGATTAGTTTTTCCCTTTGAACCTGGTTAAAGGATCTCTAGTCCCCAGGTTGGGTTTTCTCATATATGACTCAAGGATTTGTAGGCTTCAATCCCATCCCCCTCGATGTGCTCCAAACCTTTTCTCTCGTTAAGGCCTTAGTAAGAGGATCTGCAAGATTATCACAAGATTTGACATAATCAACATTAATGGTATCACTTGTCAAATACGATCTTACATTACTGTGTTTCCTCCTTATAGGTATGGATTTGCCATTGTAATAACGGTTTTGAACTCTACCAATCGCAGCAGTGCTATCACAATGAATTAAAATAGGAGGAATTAGTTTTTCAAAATAAGGTATTTGAAATAATAAATCTCTTAACCAATTCGCTTCCTCACTAGCTGAAGCTAAAGCAATTAGTTCAGCCTCCATGGTAGAGTTAGCAATTGTATTTGCTTTTTTGATCTCCAACAAATAGCACCATCACCTAAAGTAAAGACATAACTAGTGGTAGAACAGGAATCACCTGATAAAGTGTTCCAATCTGCATCACAAAAGTCTTCAAGTACAGCGGAATATTTTTTATAGAACAAACCACAATTTTTTGTTCCAATTAAATATCTCATAACTCTTGTTTCAGCATGCCAATGTTCATGACACGGCTTTCTTGTAAACCTGCCAAGTATTCCTACTGCATATGCAATATCAGGCCTAGTGCAATCAGTCACATATCTCAAACTTCCGATTATGCTAGCATATTCCTTTTGATTTATTACATCATTTTCACTTTCAATAGGAAATAAGTGGACACTTGAATCAAAAGGAGTAGAAACATGCTTGCAATCAAGAAAGTTATATTTTTTCAAAATTTTCTCAACATAATGTGACTGGTCAAGGAAAATTCCCTCACATGTTCTTGTTATTTTTATTCCAAGAATAAAAATTGTCTCACCAAGATATTTCATATCAAAATAGCTTCTAAGAATATTTTTAGCTTCATCAATAACATTCATGTTAGAGCCAAAGATCAATAAATCATCAACATATAGGCAAATAATCACATGTGAATTATTCCAAGACTTATGATATATGCACTTTATCACACTCATTTGTTTTAAAACCATATTCAATCATGCAAGAATCAAACTTTTCATGCCATTATTTTGGTGCCTATTTTAAGCCATATACGGATTTAGTAAGTTTACATACTTTGCTTTCTTGGACTGCTTCAACAAAAGACTCGGGTTGTTCCATATAAATTTCCTCATTTAGATCTCCATTTAAAAAAGAAGTTTTTACATCCATTTGATGAATTTGCAAATAAAAAATTGCAGCCATAGCAATTAAAAGTCTTATGGATGTAATTCTTGTTACCGGTGAAAAAGTATCAAAAAATTCTAGGCCTTCTAATTGTTTAAAACCTTTTGCAACTAGTTTAGCCTTGTATATTAATAGATCCATCTGGTTTTAACTTTTTTCTTAAGACCCATTTGCAATCAATATATTTACAACCCGGTGGTAAATCAACTAATTTCCATGTTTTATTAGAAATCAGAGATTCCATTTCATCATTTACAGCCTCTTTCCAAAAAATAGAATCATGTGAAGATAATGCTTCTTTCAAAGTGGAGGGTCATCTCCAACATTAAACACATAAAAATACCAAAATCTTTTTCTACTCTAGCTCTTTTACTTCTTCTTAACTCAAAATCATTAACTTCTTTATTTTTCAAAGTAGAAGTAGAAGAACTAGGTAGTGACAAAATATTTGGTACAATCCTTTGACCCCCACTATTTTTAGAATCAAAAGAGAGATTTATTCTCATGAAAAATAGCATCACCCGATTCTATCACAATATTGTCTTCGAGATTAAAAAAACTATAGGCTGTACTATTTGAAGCATAACCAAGAAAAGCACAAGTAGTAACTTTCTTACCCAATTTTGTAATCTTGGGATCCATTAGCCTCACAAAGGCTAGAGAACCCCAAACTCTTAGATATCCCAAACTTGGCTTGTAACCTTTCCTCAATTCAAAAGGTGTCAATTTAGAGTTTTTATAGGCATACGATTCAACACATAACAAGCAGTCAAAATAGCTTCACCCCAAAAATTTAAAGATGCATGTGACTCAATAAGGATGACATTAGTCAATTCAACCAAAGTTCTATTTTTCCTTTCCACTACTCCATTAGATGAAGGAGAGTAATGAGGAGTAGTTTCATGAATTATTCCCAATGATCTAACAAAATAATTAAACTCATTTGACTCATATTCACAGCCTCTATCACTTCTAATTCTTTTTACTTTTCTACCAAACTGATTTTCAACCTCATGGAGATAAGTTTTAAAATTTTCAAAAGCATCACTTTTATTTTTCATCAGGTAAACATATGTAAACTTAGAAAAATCATCAATGAAATTGATAAAATATCTATTACCTCCACGAGTTAAAATTCCACCAAGTTCACAAATATCAATATAAACTAATTCTAACAAATCAGTTTTTCTTTCAACTTGAAAATGAGGTCTTTTAGTGATTTTGGCTTTACTACAAGCCTCACACTTTTCAAAATTCTTTTTAATCATTGAGATTAATCCTAAACTACTCATGATTCCAACATAACGATCATTAATATGACACAAACGAGCATGCCAAAAATTAGTAGAAGAAAGCATATAAACATAAGTAGAAGGTTTATTCACTTCTACATTCAATTTGAACATCCCATCACAAGCATACCCCTTTCCCACAAAAATATCTTTCTTCACAATTACATATTGATCAGATTCAATAATCTGTTTAAAGCCTGCTTTATTAAGAAGAAAACTAGACATCAAATTTTTTCTCATGGAAGGAGTATAGAGTACATCTTTCAAAGTTTACCCTTCCAGAAGTAAAACACAATTCGACATCTCCCATTCCAAGCACTTGAGTTTTGTGAGAATCACCAAGCATGATGGTTTTGGGCTCCTCAAAATGAGTATATTTTTTAAACTAGTCTTTGTCATAACAGACATGACGGGTTACACCAGAATCAACCCAGCATCCATCAACACTTTCAACCATGTTAATGTCGGTAATCACCGCCACAAAATGTTCTTCGGTAACGTTTGCCTGACGGTTAGGACCACGTTTCCAGAATCTAAAAAATCGAGCAATATGCCAACTCTTGCCACAAACAAAGCATGGTTCCTTATCTTGAACTTGTTGATTTTGTGTTTGGTTATTTTCACCATTATTTTTCTTGGGAGGTCTACCATTATTTTTCTTGAATTTTTTCTTCTTAGGCTTCAAAGAAGTATTTTTTGTGAGTTTCAAGAGTAGCATTATTTGAAGTAATTAAATTTATCTTCGTTGTGATGTTGCTCTCTTCTTTTTGTAAAAGTGCATCTTGGCCCGTTGCCTCTTCACCATCGTACTTTTCCACTTTCTCATGATAAGAAATAAGTTCATCATCATCCATGGAGGTGTCATCAACTTTATTATGATTCTTCTCAGTTAACACATAAGAAACATTGAGAAGACTTAAGTAGAAAAGTACTTTACCCTTTCATCTTTTGAAATGGTTACCATTGAACCGAAATGGCTTGTTAAGGTCTCCCATCTTGACATCCGCAGTTTTTTCAATTGCAGTCATTCTGAATCTCCTTAAAATTGTTAGTGAAAAATTACAAAATAACAAAATTACAAGATTACAATTAAAAATAAAAAATGAAGAAATAAATCTCTTCAGGCTGAGGCACGGATATATCGCTCTCTTTAAGGAGATTCAAGCCCAGTACAACAAATGTTTTTCACCCGGTCCAACAATAGTCCTCTTGACTTGTCCCCTCTAGGATACAACAGCCTTCATAAAGTATAACTAAACAACTCTGGACAAGAGTTGAGTCCAAAGCTCCACAAAAAAGAACACCTCCCTTCAACTAATAAGAACTCTCTTTTTGACAAATTTTATGCACTCTATATTTTTCTTATGTATTGTGTATCCCAAACCAAATGAAAACCACCACTATTTATACTAGAAGAAGTCTTTCTAGCAATGAATAAGAAGATAAATTGTGTAGTAAATAGTGAAGATAATGGTATTAGAAGTTACATAGGTTACAAGGATAATGGAGGAGTAAAGAATGGAATAATGAGATGGCTAACCAATGCCTCTAACTTGCATTTGCACAATGGCCAACTTTCCAAACGTTCATCACAAAGCCTAATGCAATAATGCCTTTGGATATTAATTATCCACTAAGTAATTAGGCACAAAGCATTGCAACGGCCATAACTCCCATGTCCTCAATTCCATTCCATTGTGGCAGAATGGCTATTTTAGCCTATAACATAATTATGTGAGACAAATTAATAATAAACAGATATTAAAATGCTTAAAAGACCAGCAGTATGTATATTGATCTGTACAAGAAGATGATACGCAATCTGCAACTTATAGTTAATGATGATCTTAGTCATGTTTGTTCTAGTTAAGGTCTACACAATGCTCATCTTCTTAAGATTCATATCTTCTTCTCCAATTTTTACTTGTGTTTTATTTTGTGGTCGGTATTTTTCTTTCTATCCCGCGCTGATTACACTTTTTTGCCCGAGGATTATCAAAAAAGGTCTCTCTACCCCTCAAAAGATAGGGATATGGTTTTGGAGAGGGTAATATGTACACAAAACCTTTGGCCTAAGTAACACATATTAAAAGAGCAATATGAAAAGAAAATACAATAATGAAGAAGTTATGGTCAAAATAATAGAGATATGTCCTCGGTATGTTACATAGTATGTCTCCCTGTCTAATAATTTTTTTGCAAAACGTTTTTGGTCAACTTCTACCTCTCCATAAGCTCACCAAATTAAATCTCTCACACCTCATTGTATCTTGACATCTTTTCTTCATATGTTCGAACAATCTGTCTTGCCTTCCCAAGATAATAGGTAAGTCTTGCCTTCGCCAGATAATAGCTAAGTGTAAATAGGCAAACCTAATTGTCAAATAAAAAGAAAAAGGAAAAAAGAATAAAGAAGACGATTTTTACTAGAAAATTATAAGAGGTTATATTTTTGAAAATATTTTTTTTCCAAAAACAATAAAAGTTTAGGAGAGTAAAAATATTTTTACTCCAAATTAAAGCCCAAAAGGTTGTCATCTTCTATAGGGTTAAAACATATTCTTGAAAAAACTCAACAGTCCACGGAAGCTATGACTAGTACAATTTCGGAAAATTTCATTATCTGCTCAATTTTGTGGGAACCCAAAATGGAATCTGAGGGAGATAAAGCCACTCATCAACAACCAAAATAGGGAGCCCAAATGGAAAATTTGAGGGAGATGAAGCCACCCATCAGCACCAAAAATGTTGCAAACCTACAAAACAAGATCATTTTTATCAACTTCAGTGAATGATTCAATCTTGACAATTCATGTTATGCCAAAAGAACTCATCACTAAAATCCTCTTAAGGTTTCCAGTGAACCCCTTTTGATATCCAGGTCTGTCTCGAAGTCTTGCCTTGCTTTAGTCTTTAGCCCTAAATTTCTCAAGACCCATCGTAGTGTATATGCTAATAAGAAAGATTACACTCACTATAGGGTGATGTGTAGTTTTATAGGTACATTAGATCTTAAAAATTGTTCTCTTAGTTCTTAAAGATTGTACTATTAGTTCTTTAATTTTTGAGTCTGTTACAGAGGTATTTGACTTGGATTATCGCATGACATCCGATGGATGGTACGACAAATGGCCTCACTCTTTAATGATTCTAGGTTGCATGAATAAATTGATTTGTCTTGCAGGTGAGATATAGATTTCTTTTTATGGAATCCATCAAATAAAAAGTACCAGAAATTGCCTCATCCTAGATCTACAATGTGTTTGATCAGTAGAGAATTTATGGTTTTGGATATAATGAGTTTCACCATGACTATAAGCTAGTGGGTGCCTTTTGTTGTGATGGTGACTTTGGTCAAGGTGAGCTCAAAATATATAATTTAAAGAGTGATTCTTGGGGAAGTGTTGATGATTGTCAAAGTCGGGACGAAATAGTTTTTTAGGTATGTTTGTGAAAAGGAAACTTTACTGTCCTACTGCTATTGTTGATTATCTAATTATTTACTACAAGGACTTGAATATCATTTCTTTTGATTTAGCTATTGAGAAATGGGGAGAGTTGGAGCATCCCTGCTACATAGAGGGAGATATTGCTTTGTTTTTGGGAGTGTTGGGAAGTGATCTTTTTATTTATTGTGATTATAGTAGCTCTCATGTAGATGTTCGAGTTATGAAGTAGTATCAGGTTAAAGAATCTTGGAAAAAGATGTTGACCATTAATTATCTTGATAATCTAGTGAGGTATGTGATAACACTCAAAGTATCCTCAAGACAAGTAAGACAATAAGCGGTCATCGTGAAAAAAAATACCCAACTAAGAGTTGAGGTCGAATCCCACAGAGAGTGATATAATGCAAGGAATTCAATTAGAAAATTTAGATTGTAAAATAATTCATTTGTAGAAATTAAAAGAAAAGGGTGGATGATTCCACCAAATTTACGAAAAAGGGTTTTGATATCAAGTGTCATAATTACACTTAAATTTCAAGAATTCAAGCAACCAGGAAGTAATCTAGGACTGCGTAGATTAGAATCGATGTCACATAGGGTTTGTTGTGTTGCTCAATAGTAGTAAACAATCATGGAAATACTGGGTCATCTTCAGTTCCACTAATCTTCTTTCAATCTCGTAGCACCAATTCATAGAATCTCCTTTCGGTCTCATTCATCTATGTGAATTAAAAATCAACCCTTTACCCTATAGAATCTATCTTTTGAGCAAATTTGGGAAAATAAATCTGAACCATAATCTCTCTTTCGAGCAAACCATATCAATAAAACATAAATTGCATGCATCAAACTAATTATCCACTCCAATTGATCTATTTCGGGCATCAATCAGATATCGAGACTAGGATTAAGTTTGCAACCCTAACCCATATATTAACTCCATTTTAATTAGCCTAAATCCACGAATGAACAACAATAAAACAAAGCAAAATACAATACCCACAACATTAAATCAACATCCAACCCCATAATTGCACCCCTAGAATTGGGGTTTTAGCCACATTTAATAAAAGGTAAATAAATTATACCTATTATGATAGCAACCACGAATGTGGTGAAATTAAGTAATTATAATCAACTCTCGCTTCAATTTCAACTTCCAAATGTCAATTTCAAGAGTGAAATTTAAAATCTCAAAACTAAGAATATTTCTCTTAGAGTTCAAAAGTTAACTCTCTCAAAACTCCTACAAAGTTAGGTACTGAAATTAGTTTGTAAAATCTCCTTAATTTTCTCTCTTCTTTGGGCTATTTATAGTTTTCCACGATTTGGCCTATAGTTCACAACTTGACCAAATCAGAGACATTAGTCAGGCTTGCCAAACAGACTCGGCGGATTGTCATATGTTCCTTAGCTCACCTTCTTTTTTGCTGAAGGCTTCCGGTGTTTGAACCTCAGTTCGTGAATTCATTTGAGTCTGCATTTTCACATTTGGTGGATCACCGATTACCACCTTTGTTCGCCTTTAACCCTTAATTTTTCATCCAAGTCATGTCACCTTTGGTGATGGTTATCTTGTTCGCTCTTCATTTTCAGCGAGTTGCAATCTAAATTTTTAGTTCGTTGTCCTGTCTTGAACATCTTAAATTGTGAGAAATGTCACTTTGGGTGAGGTTAGGTCATTTGGGCGATCCACCTTTTGGTTAGGCGACTCCCAGTGTGGAGTTTATACTTCTTTCACTATTTTTAGCTTTTCTTTCAAGTATTTATCCTTGCCTTGTACTTTAGCCTTCGTAGCTTCAAATCATCAGAATATTATTAGAACAGGACATAATTAGGCATTGAAGACACTAATTATTGAACTAAAAATGCCTCAAATTAGTGTAAATCTACCACTCATCAATACCCCCAACTTAAACTTTTGCTTGTTCACAAGTAATTTAAGAACACAATTAGTTCAACAATGGTGTCTACAACAGTTCTCAATGAGAGCTAACATGCAAGTTCTACCACAAGACAACTATCAAGAATATGCAACACTCAACCATGCTCAAAAAGCTTCAAATGCCACAAACCGGTATCAATCAAAGCTCAAGCTCATTATTGCTTCTTTTCTAGTGCAAACCATGTTTAAAAAAATGCATTCAAGTGCCCTCACATCAAGAACAATTTCATGCTCTCACAAAGAAAGTCAATAAAGAACTTAGGAATCAATGCAACTCTCACTCTCCGAAAGAGATACACATGCAAGCTTCATCCCATATGTTTGACCATATTTAACAATCATCACACTATTTAGTTCACGCAAGATCTCAAAGTTCTTTTAGGCTTGCAATGGGGCTGAGGTTAAAGGTATGGTCAATTTGACTCAGTGAATTCACCTTTTCAAAACAGTGTTGTACTCATCTTCACCTCTTCTCATGTTCTTTCTATTATTTTCACTCGAAGACTCAAACCTCAATTTTTCATTCAATTTATTGGACACCCCTTTTATTTTATCACACTTTCTTTTTCATTTGAATTTTTAAACTTTTACTCATTCCCTTTTTCTCTCTTTTGACGGATTCCTTCTTTCTGAAACAAACTTCAAAGTTGAGTCTCACTTTTTCTTCCACTTAGGTTTCTTTCCTTCTTTGATTCGACACCCCAACTTAGGCTTTTGACCTAAGTTGGCTATTCAAATAAATCAATGTTTAGAAAAGGATTTATAGGTGAGAAGTTACAGACAATTTGGATCAAGATGTTCAACAAGGTTGACAACAAATGGTTTAGGCTCAAATGGTACCAAAATGGTTGCACACCCTCAAAAGGTAGGCACAAAAGGTATGAACATTTGGGTTTCCTCTCAAAGTACGTGCCAAGATCATTTCTTGCATTAACCAAAGCTAGACAATCAGACTAACAAGGAAAAATCTAGGACTCAACAAGCATTATTTCAAGTAAAACCTCACCACACAAGGAACTTCAAACACAATTATTTAGCACACCTACAAGTTCAAAAGTTTAGATGTGATGTTCATTGCAAGAATCACATCAAAATGCAGCTAGTCAACAGAAAAATAAAAAAGATCATTCAAAATTAGACCAAAACTGATTTCTTATTGCAATCATTAGCACAAAACACATTTCTCATCATAAGTACTATGGAAGATATCTGTAACACCCCAGATTCGAGAAAGGAAAAATTCTAGATTTTTAGAAGTTGTAGGTGCCATCGATGGAAGCCACCTACGGACCGTCAATCGACTGACGGCCCGTTAGTCAGCTCCATTGATGGGCCAGTCAACATCCAGTTTCACACTTCAGATTTTAGCCCTCAGTCATGAACGATGGTCTACCAGTATAGACCGTCAGTCGACAACGACCCATCAGTCAGCTTCATCGATGGGCTAGTCAACTTTCAGTTTCAGACCCCAAATTTCAGCCTTCAGTCGTGAACTATGGTCGACCAGTACAGACCATCAGTTGACTCACGACCTTTCAGTCAGCTCCGTCGGTGACTCAGACAAATTTTAAGGCAGGGGTCTTTTGGTCTTTTCCTTGTTCTTTTGGCCACTAAACTACGTCGTTTAGACCCTAAATTATGAGATTTTAGTCAGTTTAAGTCTAAAAACAGAACTAGAACTTCCCCAAGTCAAATCATTAATCAAAACTTAGAAAAATTAGAGCGTAAGAGGAGAAAAGAGGTCAAGAACCCTAGTTCAAGAATGCAGCAGGGTTCCATTAGTTCCAGCCCTGAAATAGAAAGATTTTTCCGTGGAATTCCTCACCAGGTATGTGGGATTTCACTAGTGGGTTCCTTTCGCCCATTAGGTCCCTAGTTTTCAGTCAGATTCTTGATTCCCTCAATATCATCTAGACCTAGGGTTTCTTGAATGTTAGAATTGTTGGGTTTTAGTTGTTAGAATGATCCAAATCAGATTATTATGTTATTACTCAGTTTATTGCATGAATTTCAGAACCCTAGCTATGTAGTTCTTTAATTCTTGAAATACACATGCTAGGCCAGATATTTCAGCTATTTCAGATATACATGCCTTAGTATACGAATGTGTCATTATTAGTTTATTAATGTGCAATCTCAGTTCGCATGCCATTTTGAGCTGTCTAGTGAATCACATAAATTCAGTCATAATATATTAATCACTTAATTGATTGGGAGTAGCATAATACCGACTTGGACTAGAGTTCATCATACTCGAATAGTCCCGAACTACAAGCCAAGTAGGTTGTAAGTCCCCTGTGTGGGCATCATTTTAGTGATCACGCCAGCATGCCTCTATACCTTTGGCTTGGTATTTTGGATCCTCTCGATGGGGCGTATACATCGGACTCCACATTTAGCTCATGTGGTTTTATTATCAATTATTAGTAGCTGCTACAGTTCAGTCAGATTCCATTGCATTGACCACATTTCAGTACAGTCAGTATTCAGTCTTAGCATGTTATAAAATGGTCATTGCATTCAGTTAGCTCAGTATTCAGTATCTATATTATGTTAAGATTACACTTTTACTTTATTGCTTGTTAACCTATATGTTTATTTCAGCTTTACTCTATCATGCATGCTCATTACCTTTCAAGTACTGACGCATACGTTGCGCTACATCTTCTCGTGATGTAGGTTCAGGTCCTCAGCATCCAGATCACACTTAGATCGGTTCCCAATCTTTAGTTCAACAACATCAGTGGTGAGTCCTCTTTCTTTGAGGACTAGTGACATGTTTATCTTTATCGCTTTTAGTATGTAGTTTCAGTTTTGCTAGATAGAGTTGGGGGCATGTCCCAATATTTCTAGTCAGTGAGGCTTATTTCAGACATAGTTAGTTTCAACTTTAGTCTTAGAGTTTGATTTCTCTTTTGTACTCAAACTTGCAGTTTTCATATATTCAGATATAGAATGGGTATTCCCTATCACTTTCATTTTCATGATATTTAAGATTCCGCATCAGTTTTGTTATCATAGTATGCTTATGTTATGCCAACAGGGTTAGCTTGGGGTCACTCGTGATCCTAGGATGTCTGAAAAGACGCACTAGGTTGAGTCCTTTTCATGGGTGTGTAGTGCACACCACATCTAATGAGAGGGAGGCTAGAAAGTGTTTTAGGAAAGATCTTCATTTTCTTGTTACTCTTATCGTGTGCAAGGTATGATCTAATTCCGTTCTAACTTGACGTTCTACATTCCAGATCATGCCTCATCGTAGAGCTAACTTCAGGAATGCTAATGCCAGCAACACAAACGCAACTCCTCCAGTCCCAGATCAAGAAGTTTCGAATGCAAAGTTCCGAAACGCCATTCAGATGTTAGCTCAGAGTGTGGCCAACCAGAACAATTAGTGGGTTCCATATTAGGCAAATGCAAATGTTAGGTCAGTTGCAGCCAGAGTGCGAGATTTTGTTAGGATAAATCTACCAGAATTCTTAGGATTGCAAGTGGGTGAGGATCCCCAAAACTTCATTGATGAGGTTAAGAAGATCTTTGAAGTGATGCAAGTAACTGGGATTGATCGGGTTGAGTTAGCATCGTACCAACTCAAAGATGTGGCTCATATCTGGTATAGTCAATGGAAAGAGAACAAGGGTACATATCTAGCTCCTATCACTTGGGCTTGCTTTAGTGAGAACTTTTTGGATAGGTTTTTCCCAAGAGAGCTAAGGGAGGCAAAGGCTCAGGAATTTATGAACTTGAGGCAAGGTAACATGACAGTCCAAGAGTATGGGATCAAGTTTACCTAACTCTCCAGGTATGCTCCTTACATGGGTGCTTATTCGAGGGCTCATATGAATAAGTTTCTATATGGAGTGTCAGACTTGGTGAAAACAGAGTGTAGGAATTCCATATTACTTGAAGACATGAACATCTCGAGGCTCATGACTCATCCTCAGCAGGTTGAGGGTGATAAGCTTAGGGAACAAGCTAAGGAGAATAAGAAAGCTAGGACATGAAACTATGACTATTCTCAACAGAAATCGGGTGCAAGAAATCGCTCGCAGTCTCAGCAGAGGTCTTCAAATCAACGCCTTCATCAGCTAGTGTTCTATCCTCTAAGTTTCGTAAAGATCAGAAAGGTAGGGCATCAGGCTCCAAGACTCAAGGTAGTTTTCAAGCACCAGAATCTACCCAACTTGTCCTAAGTGTGGTAAGAACCATCTAGCCGAATGTCTTGCCGGTAAGGAAGGATGCTTTGGGTGTGGTCAGTCTGGTCACATGTTGAAGGATTGTCTTTCTAGATAGGGTCAAGGAGTTAATAATGGTAGAGCTCTGTCCACAGCTTCAGCAGCACCAGCAGGTTGCCCGACTCAGCAGGGTAACACATCTGGTATATGTGGCGGTCTGTGCCAAAACAAGTTGTGTGCTCTCTAGGCTCGCCCGAATTAGGTTGATTCTCCTAATGTAGTCACTGGTATGTTACGAATCTTTGACCTTGATGTTTATGCATTGTTAGAACCCGAGACTACTTTGTCTTTTGTAACTCTTTTTATAGCAGTCAAATTTGATGTTAGTCCAGAAACTTTCTCAGAACCTATCTCAGTCACTATTCCAGTCGGTGACCCAGTTATAGCTAGACGGGTATACATAAATTGCCCTGTCATAGTCTCTCAGAAAGTCACCTCAGTAGATCTCGTAGAGTTAGAAATGGTAGACTTCGATGTCATTCTACGCATGGATTTGTTACATTCATGTTATGCCTCAGTCGATTATAGATCTAGGATTGTTCATTTTCATCTTCCAGATGAGCCAATCTTAGAATGGAAGGGTAGTAGCTTAGCACCGATGGTTCGATTCATTTCTTACTTTAAGGTTAGAAAGATGATTTCTAAGGGGTATCTCTATCATCTAGTTAGGGTTAAAGATTCAAGTTCCGAAACCCCAACTCTAGAGTCAGTTCCCGTAGTCAATGATTTCCTAGAAGTGTTCCTAGAAGATCTTCCCGGAGTTTCTCCCGAAAGGGAAATCGACTTTGGAATTGATCTCCTTCTAGATACCCAACCTATCTCTATTCCTCCTTACAGAATGGCTCCTACTGAGCTTAAGGAATTGAAGGAATAGTGGAAAGACCTTCTAGATAAGGGCTTCATCAAACCTAGTATTTCCCCATGGGGTGCACCAGTGTTGTTCGTAAAGAAGAAAGATGGTTCTCTCAGAATGTGTATTGACTATAGGCCGCTGAACAAGGTCACAATAAAGAATAAGTATCCCATCCCCAGGATTGATGACTTGTTTGACCAACTTCAGCGTGCTAGTCATTTCTCAAAGATAGACCTCAGATTCTGTTATCATCAACTCAGAGTCACAGATAGTGATATTCTGAAGACAGCCTTCAGAACTCAGTATGGTCATTATGAATTTGTACTTATGTCATTTGGACTAACTAATACTCCTACAACTTTCATGGATTTGATGAATAGGGTGTTCAAGCAGTACTTGGACTTGTTCATTATCGTCTTTATCAATGATATCCTTATTTACTCTAGGAATGAGGAAGAACATGAGAATCATTTGAGGGTTGTTCTGAAAACTCTCAAAGATCGCCAGTTATTTGCTAAATTCAGTAAGTGAGAATTTTGGTTGCAGCCAGTTGCTTTCCTTAGGTATATTGTGTCTAGCGAAGGGATTCGAGTAGATTCTCAGAAAATAGAAGCAGTGAAACAATGGCCTAGACCTACCTCTCCTACAAATATAGAAAAATTTTGAGTTTGACAAGTTATTACAGAAGGTTCGTGAAAGGATTCTCATCCATAGCTTATCTATTGACCAAATTGACTCAGAAAAAGGTCAAGTATCAGTGGTTAGATGACTGTGAGAAAATCTTTGCAGAATTGAAAACTAGGTTGACTACAGCTCCTGTTTTGACTCTACTAGAGGGTTCGAACAGTTATGTTATCTCTTGTGATGCATCCAGAGTCGGCCTAGGTTGTGTGTTGATTTAGCGAGGTAAGGTTATAGCTTATGCTTCTAGACAACTTAAGGTACATGAGAATAACTATCTGACTCATGACCTCGAGCTAGCTGCAGTGGTGTTTGCACTGAAGATTTGGAGACATTACTTGTATGGTGTTCATGCGGATGTATTCACAAAATATAAGAGCCTTTAGTATGTGTTCACCCATAAAGAACTGAATCTTCGCTAGAGAAGATGGCTTGAGTTCCTCAAGGATTATGATATGAGCGTGCATTACCATCCTGGTAAGGCCAATGTAATAGCAGATGCTCTTAGTAGACTATCTATGGGTAGTGTAACACATGTTGAGGAAGAAAGAAAGGAGCTAGCGAAGGATGTTCATAGGCTTGCTCACTTAGGAGTTCATCTTATGAGCATATCAGATAGTGGTGTAATAGTTCAAAATGGGTCGGAATCTTCTTTGGTAGTGGAGGTTAAGGAAAAGCAAGACAGTGATCCAATATTGCTTGAGCTAAAAGGTGCAATCCACCAGCAGAGGGTTGAGGTTTTCTCCCAAGGAGGAGATGGTGTGCTTCGCTATTAGGGTCGATTATGTGTTCCTAAGGTGGACTAGTTGAGACAACAGATTCTTGCAGAAGCCCATAACTCCAGATATTCTATTCATCCAGGCGCCACTAAGATGTACCGTGATCTGCGGGAAGTCTATTGGTGGAATGGTATAAAAAAGGGATATAGCAGATTTTGTGGCTAAGTGTCCTAATTGCCAGCAAGTCAAGGTAGAAAATCAGAGACCAGGAGGTATGACTCAAGAGATCGACATTCCTACTTGGAAGTGGGAAGTGATCAACATGAACTTCATCATAGGTTTACCTCATACTCGCAGACAACATGACTCTATTTTGGTGATTGTTGATAGAGTTACTAAGTTTGCGCGCTTTTTGGTGGTTAACACTACAGATTCGGCGGAGGACTACGCCAAGCTTTATATTAATGAGATAGTTAGGTTGCATGAGGTTCATTTGTCTATCATCTTAGATAGAGGTCATCAGTTTACCTCTCATTTCTGGAAGTCATTTCAGAAAGGTCTTGGTACTCAAGTTAACCTTAGCACAACATTTCATCCGCAGATGGATAGGCAGGCAGAGCGTACCATTCAGACCTTAGAGGACATGTTGAGAGTTTGTGTGATTAATTTCAAGGGGAGTTGGGATGATCACCTTCCTCTTATAGAGTTCACCTACAATAATAGTTACCAATCCAGCATTCAGATGGCCCGTTATGAGGCATTGTATGGGCGTAGATGTAGATATCATGTTGGTTGGTTTGAAGTAGGTGAAGCAGCCTTGATAGGTCCAGATTCAGTTCATGAAGCTATGGAAAAGATGCAACTCATTAGAGATAGACTTATGACAGCTCAGAGTTGCCAGAAATCCTATGTAGATGTAAGGAGAAGGGAACTAGAGTTCCAAGTTGATGATTGGGTTTTCCTGAAAGTGTCACCTATGAAAGGGGTGGTGAGATTTGGCAAGAAGGGGAAACTCAGTCCTAAATATGTAGGCCCTTACAAGATCTTGAAAAGGATTGGTAAAGTGGTTTATGAGTTAGAGTTGCCAACAGAATTAGTAGCAATGTA
Organism: Solanum lignicaule; assembly: GCA_029582545.1. Classification (NCBI taxonomy): domain Eukaryota; kingdom Viridiplantae; phylum Streptophyta; class Magnoliopsida; order Solanales; family Solanaceae; genus Solanum; species Solanum lignicaule. Next base: position 38,008 of record JAJOOF010000231.1, read on the forward strand.
TTCGGTTTTCCACATTTTGCTGTTGAAGAAGTGTGTGGGTGATCCAACATTTATTGTGCCTTTAGAAAGTGTGGATGTAAAGGAGAGTATCACTTATAAAGATGTACCAGTTGAGATTCCTAATCGTCAGGTTCAAAGGTTGAGAAATAAAGAAGTCGCTTCAGTCAAGGTTTTGTGGGGGAGTCAGTTTTTAGAAGGAGCTACTTGGGAAGCAGAGGCAGCCATGAAAGCCAAGTATCCTCACCTCTTTCCTTCCGATTCCATTCCAGGTTGAGGTAATAGTTCCTATTCAGTTTTTCAGTCATTCATGCGCAGTTTCAATCTCAACATCATGTTCCTTCTGTTCGTACTTGCATTTTCAGAGTATTCACATGTTCTTGGAACTTAGTTTAGTCAGAAATTAGTTTCCAGTGTTTAGTGATAGGGTTTGCAACTCTCTCCATCCGTATCAGCTAGTTTAGTCTTCATTCGAGGATGAATGTTCCCAAGGACTAGATAATGTAACACCCCAAATTCGAGAAAGGAAAAAATCCAGTTTTCTGAAGTTGCAAGTGCCACCAACAGAAGCTACCTACGGACCGTCAGTCGACTGAAGTCCCGTCAGTCAGCTCCGTCGATGGGCTAGTCAACATCCAGTTTCTCACTTCAGATTTCAGCCCTCAGTCGCGAATGACGGTCGACCAGTATGGACTGCCAGTCGACTCATGACCCGTCAGTCAGCTCCGTCGATGGGCCAGTTAACTTTCAATTTCAAACCCCAAATTTCAACCTTCAGTCGCGAATGATGGTCGACCAGTATTAACCGTCAGTCGACTCACTGCCCTTTAGTCAGCTCCGTCGGTGACTCTAACAATTTTTAAGTCAGGGGTTTTTTGGTCTTTTCCTTGTTCGTTTGAACCCTAAACTATGTCGTTCAGACCCTAAATTATGAGGTTTTATTCAGTTTAGGCTTAGAAACATAAGTAGAACTTACCCAAGTCAAATCATTAGTCAAAACTTAGTAAAATTAGAGCGTAAGAAAAGAAAAGATGTCAAGAACCCTAGTTCAAGAACGTAACAAAGTTCCATCATTTCCAACCCCGAAATCAAAAGATTTCTTCGTGGAATACGTCACCAGGTATGTAGGATTTCACTAGTGGGTTCCTTTCGCCCATTAGGTCCCTAGTTTTCAGTCAGATTCTTGATTCCCTCAATATCATCTAGACCTAGGGTTTCTTGAATGTTAGAATTATTGGGTTTTAGCTGTTAAAATGATCCAAATCAGATTATTATGTTATTGCTCAGTTTTTTGCATGAATTTCAGAACCCTAGCTATGTAGTTCTTTAGTTCTTGAATTACACATGCTAGGCCTAGTTTCAGTTAGATTCTTGATTCCCTCAATATCATCTAGACCTAGGGTTTCTTGAATGTTAGAATTGTTCAGTTTTAGCTGTTAGAATGATCCAAATCAGATTATTATGTTATTACTCAGTTTATTGCATGAATTTCTGAACCCTAGCTATGTAGTTCTTTAGTTCTTGAATTATACATGCTAGGCTAGATATTTCAGCTATTTCAGATATACATGCCTTAGTATATGAATGTGTCATTATCAGTTTCTTAATGTGCACTCTCAGTTCGCATGCCATTTTGTGTTATCTAGTGAATCTCAGAAATTTAGTCATAATATATTAATCACTTAATCCATTGGGAGCAGCATAATACTGAGTTGGACTAGGAATCAGCGTACCCGAATAGTCATAGAACTAGAAGCCACGTATGTTGTAAGTCCCCTATGTGGGGATCATTTTAGTGATCAGGCCAGCATGCCTGTATACCTTTGGCCGGGTATATTGGATCCTCTCGATAGGGTGTATACATCAGACTCCACATTTAGCTCATGTGGTTTTATTATCGGTTATTAGTAGCTCCCACAGTTCAGTCATATTCCATTGCATTGATCACATTTCAGTACTTTAAGTATTCAGTTTTAGCATGTTATAAAATGGTCGTTGCATTCAGTTAGCTCAATATTTAGTATCTATATCATGTTCATATTACACTCTTACTTTATTGCTTGTTCAGTTATATGTTTATTTCAGCTTTACTTTATTCTGCATGCTCAGTACCTTTCAAGTATTGACGCATACGTTGCGCTACTTCTTCTCGTGATGTAGGTCCAGGTCCTCAACATCCAGATCACGCTTAGATCGGTTCCCGATCTTCAGTTCAGCACCATCAGTAGCGAGTCCTCTTTCTTTCGTGACTAGTGAAATGTTTATCTTTATCGCTTTTAGTTTTTAGTTTCAGTATTGCTAGATCTAGTTGGAGGCATGTCCCAACATTTCTAGTCAGTCTAGAGGCTTATTTCAAACATAGTTAGTTTCAGCTTTAGTCCTACAGTTTGCTTTCTCTTCTGTTCTCAAACTCACAGTTTTCATATATTCAGATATAGAATGGGTATTCCCTATCACAATCATTTTCATGATATTTAAGCTTCTGCATCAGTTTTGTGATCATAGTATGCTTATGTTATGCCAACAGGGTTATCTTGGGGTCACTCGTGATCCTAGGTCCTGTGTCCGCATTCAGAGGGTAGCCTCGGAGAGTGACAATATCGATATTGTCATGACCCAAAATAGACCCTAGACGTGACATGGCATATAAGACCCCGAGTGGCCATACACAAGGCACTTAGCATACATAAACAAGATAATAGAATCTAACCAGTTAAAAAGACAATTTATATCATAAAAAAGTTTGTCAAAAAATGAAGCGGAACTCTAAATAGTCTAAAAGCCATCTATTACATCATAAGTGATTGTGATGTAACCCATACATCACATACAATCTCTGAAAAGTAAACACAATAAGCAATAAAGGTTTGGTCCTTGGAACATGAGGACTCCCCACTTCTCAAAAGCAAATAAGGAGATCACTGGCCACGAGGATACGGAATAGGAGCGTCAGACCCTACATTAATTAAATAATATAGGCAAGAGTATGCATTATTACATAAAATGTACCAAGTATGATTGAAATGCGTAATAGTTATGAAATCATGCTAAATTGACTTTGCATGAAATGTAAAGACCAAGTTAAAACATAAGATAAGATGGTTTGAAAACATAAATCGTAATAATGGTCAATGCAAGTTAAATCATCTTTAAAAACACATGTGAGATACTTTAAAAGTAACCTTGGTTCATTGTTGTGGGAAGTAGCCATTAACCGACAAATGGACCATGTGAGCTATAACATGGAAACTAGTGTATCCTCCCACACTGAAAAGAGAGTTTCCTACTTGCCAAGGTAGGACCATAAAATTCTAGCTTACGTGGATCCACTAGTTAATGTCTATCTAACACCATCATCGTCTATATAAGAATATCATCCTTTGGAGGCACATATTTATGGGACATGGGTAGTTGCCACTTGTCCATTCGGTGATAAGCGTAAAGCCCACGGAATAGTTATTAATCTTAACTTGTCTTATCATTATAGGATATGGGTAATCGCCACTTGTCTTACCATTCGAGGAAAGGTACAATTAAGCAACAAATACAAGATGGAAAAATCATAGGATAGCTCCTTAGACCACACATGAGAAAAGATTTCACCATCCATAATCTTTTCATGATAGCTTTAAGGCCCATAATCATTCACTTCATGCTAGAAATGTCCTTTTACTAATGGAAATATTTTTGAAATTGTGATCTATAATAATTGATGGCATATCTAGTTACCATACTAATCAATACCATATTAGGAAAATAGCCCGAAAAGCATTGAGGGCAAATCTATATGTCATTCAAGTCATGTGGCCAAGCGTTGTAGAACATATAGATGCCTTCATCTATAATCTTACTCGAGTCATAAGCATATCTTCATAAATTCATCTTTCATAGTTCAAGACCCACATCATATCATCATAGCTTAAAATTCATAGGTCATACATGGGTTTATGGGGAATTGAACATAAAACATGAAATTACTTCAATTAATGCATAGGAAAACATACAAAACAATCAATTGAATAAAACCCTAATTTGAATGCGGAATTTAGCTTTACAAAATTGGAGAATTAAGGAACCCTATAGAGGAAAGACTCCATAGGTGGAGACTACCATACCTTGGAGTTAAAAAGCTTGCAATTAATGGAGGATTTGGAGACTTGATCTTGAAACCCTGAACTTCTTCTTCTACCTTAGAGAGAGAAATATTTAGGGAGGATGAACTTGTTCAAATTTTTGAATTTTAAGAGAATGAATTGTCTTGGTTGATTTTGTGGGTAAATGTGTTTATATAGGGCCTAGGGTAGAGGTTAAAACAACATAGTATTGAGTTAAAATAATTGGGAAAAGGACGAAATGACCCTTACTTAAACTTCTTAAATGACCGATGAGTTGGGAATTTTGACTACGTTTGGGCTTGCAATATAATGAATTAGTTTCCTCAATGCCTTTTTTGTGTCAATAACAGATGTTAAAGTGTTTATTTGCAGCAATGAAGGTTTAAGAAACATGCAAGGACATTATGATGTGAAAAAAAGTGAAATAGTTGGAAAAGCTTAAGAAAAGAAGAGCTGGAGCTCACAAAAGCCACTCGGCGAGTCGCCGAGTGGGCTCCAAGCTTGCCAAATAATCTAGGGAGTTAGCTCATGAACTAAGTCAACCCGGCGATTGAGAGAGCATTTCGATGATACGTCAAATGGCACGACGAGCTTGACCCAGCTCACCTAAGTTTACAGAATAATTAGGTGCAGAAGTCCAACCAAAAGGTGAGAGAAGGTGCTAGTCGGCTGATTAGTGAGCCGTTTGGTGATCCCAACTAACTTCACCGAAGTGGACCGTGTATTGAAATTTTGGGAAATTTTTGGAAATGTATAAATTGATGTTTGAAGAGAGAGAAAAGGGTCTTACAAAGTTTTTAGAGATTTTTTACATACTTTGACATTATTGAATACTCTTGGAATGGTTTTCGAGCTTATATTATTGAGAATTTAATGTTCAAGTCTTAATTTCGTCATTTGAGCATTGGGGATTTTGTCTTTCGAATGGAACATCTTTTTGTAATGATTTTTTGCTTTTTGCTATGTTAGGCTAAACCTCCCTATTTGCTTTAGCCCTCTATAAGGAGAAAATAATGAAATGGCATAATGCTAAAATCTTCACCTGGACTTTAAATTTGGTGATCTTGTGTTTCTCTAAAACTCTCGTTTGAGACTCTTTTCGGGAAACTCAAGTCAAAATGGTCAGGACTATTCAAAGTGAATCGTGTGTTCACCAATGGGGCAATAGAAGTTCAAAGTGAGGATGGGCCGGTGTTCAAGGATAATGGGAAAATGCTAAAGCTTTACGATTGAGAGCGCCACAATGTGATGGTGATTGATGTGGTGTATTTGGATGATGCTTGAATGCATGTTCACGTTGTTCCACGATGTTAACTAAGGCACTTCTTGGGAGGCAACCCAAATTTTAATTGTTGTTATTTGACTAACATTTGTTGGATGTGCAGGTTGGAGTTCGTATCTTGAAAAGAAAGCATATGGGCGAGGGGTTGGGCATATCGGCAAGTCGCCGAATTACCCCTATAATCGCCCAATGCATCACTAAAGGGAGATCAAAATGGGTAGAGTTCTAGAAGATTGTGTGAGCTCATGGCTCACTTGTTGAGTCACCGATTTGGATCGACAGACTCTATCTTTATCGCCCCTTTACCCCTTCAAAATGCCACATGTTCTATGAGTTTCACAGTGCTGAGACACATTAGGCGGATTGCCGAACCCAGTTGGCGACATTAGTAAGCTCGCCGAATGGGGCATGAACTGAAGAGCCATGTTTATTTAAATTCAAACGTCCCCTTTTATTTGAATTTTTTGACTCATCTGTTCTTTCAAATAAATTTTAGATTTCATTTTGCTTGTTCATGTGTCGAGTGCTTTGCATCATGACCGTGTGGTGATCCATTTTCCTACTTTTTTTCTGAGTATCTCTTTGTCTTCTATATGAGGTTGGTGTTCTAAATTTTGTTTATTTTGATGCCAAAATATATTTCTCTATATTGTGCCTGAATTGTTGTGTTGAGTGTTTAAATTTGAAAAATGATTGGGGAGGTGATGCGTCATTCATTTCGGTGAGATTTGTCGAGCTCACCGAGTTGACTCAACGTTTTACCAAACTTCCTCCTCATCACCTCTTTTCCATGTTAATGAAGGGAGCCGCTGTGACTTTCGGCAATGACCGTTCAGCTCACCGATTGGCACTGGTCTCACCATTTTGACCTTGATTTTTCACTGAATTGTTTTATAACATTCGACGAGGTCTCTCAGATCACCGAGTTCACTCGGCGACTCGCCGATTGGTCTTTGGGCTCGCCTTTTTACATTTAATTTTTTCTGAGTTTTACTGTAACATTCAGTGAGTTCTCTTTTACTTGGCGACTCACCAAACCTGTTGGAGAGTTTTATTGCAAATTTTCTTGTAATTTTTTTCACTAACCTTGTGCAACTGCATATGTTCTCATTTGTGTTCTTTTATAGATATGGTTAGACATGAGGTTCCCCTAAGAGGTCCACCACCCAGGAAGAAGGCTGAAGGAGTTACTATCATGGTGGAGGTTGAGACTCCCCTACCCACTCGTCCTAAACCTCCTTCGATGAGTGGTAAGGGGAAGGGAAAGAAGCAGGTGGTTACCAGCTTGAGTTCAGATGATAGTTTGGGCATCAATTCCACCTATCTCACCTCATCTGGTCTAAGAATGAAGAAGTTGAGAGGTCCAGGACTCCAGTCTAAACACCTGCACCAGAGGGAGAGTTGTTAAAGTAGAGGCATTCAGAGCTGCATTCTAAAGCAGTTCAAGATCCACTGGCACGACTTACAACACCTCTACCACCTACACAACCACAGGCAACATGGGCACCACAAGTGCTTTCTGTGTCGACACATCCTCCTTGGTCCATGAATCGGTTGAAGGTCATTGGCTTCCGGACAATACTCTAGGAGAAGAGGTTGTCCACAAACAGAGTGGTGGATGGATATCCCACTGTTTAGGAGACCTTGCGGTTCCACAAGTTCTAGCATTTCACCAAAATCTAGAATTCATATGTGCGTACATGGATTCGGGAATTCTATGAAGGCTATGAAAAGTTGGTCTCAAATGGGAAGCAGAAGGTAGGGTCGATGGCACTGGTTGATTTTGTTGAGGTGTCCGGAAAGAAGGTCAAGTACAGTGAGACAAACATAAATGATGAGTTGACATTCACAACTTGAACTCGACACTCTTTGGCCGACATGGTAATAACAAAGACTCTTGATGATTTGAAGGGGTGGCTTTTCCCACTGCTTTGTGATTCCACTCCCCCATTGATCGAAGCGGGGGCAGTTATTGAGAAGAAGGACTTGAACATCGTGGCACGATACTGGTTAGGGTTTATTAGTAACACTCTGATGCTATCCCAAAATGAGTCCATTATTTGGAATTAAAAATCCACACTTCTTGGATGTATCATCGCTCGGGAGAAGCTAAATTTGGGGTCCATAATTGCACAGAAGATACCTATGAGGTCTAACCAAAATCAAACCTCACTACCATATCCAGTTTTCATCATGATTTGTGTCGCTGAGCGGGTTTGCCCATTGTGGCGAAGATGGATTTAAAGGTGACTCCTTCCTCGTCTAGTGACATTCGTCGGATTGAATCCGAGTACACGAAGGATGAGGCTGAAAAGAGGAAGAAAACTTTGATGGACACCTCTCCGATCGTCGATATGTATTCTATGGAGGCTGGCCCTACACCTTCCACTTCGGCTGATGGACCATTAGGCATACCTGCCTCCTTATTATCTACTGCTCCTGCCCCTTTCCAGTCTCTCATCCCCCGTTGACCTAGGCCATGATCTACAAAATGGGCGACCTTGCCTATTCTGTCGATGTGCGGGATTTTAGAATTGAACCCGTTGTTCCATCTATTATTGATCGAGTGATAGCTGCAGCACTCGATCCCATTTAAGAGTAGTTAAGAGAGAAGCAAAAGTTAATCACGACCCAAAGTGTAGCATTGGATGCCCTTACCGCTCGAGTTGAGGCATATGAGACGACAGACCACAACTCTACAGATTTGATAGCCCTAAAGGCTGATACTACTAGTTTGCGTCGATATGTGGATGAGCTTAAATCTATTGACATATCGATGGTGTAGGGTGGTTCAGTTATCCCCGAGGACCCCACTTCTAAGATGCCTAAAGTTCCAGGTGCGTCTGAGATTCATTCAGCTATTGTGACCGGAGATACTATTTTAGTTTATGAGGATGGGGAGTCCGACACACTCGAGACTGATGAAGAAGAGTTAGAGGCTCGTGAGGATGCAAAATATGAGGATCTAGAGGACTTGGAGGGTGATTTACTACGGTTAGCTATGAAAGCTTCATTTCGTGACACCTCGATGATTGGTTCTATTGGGTCTAATACCACGGAGGAGATCATTGTGCAGCCATTCATAATTAGAGATAAGCAGGGCACTGATTTCCAGGTTGAGGCCACTCTGAAGACCCAAAGCTCACCTCAGGCTTTGCCTGACATGGTGATCTTTAGACTCTCTCCATTTCATGCGTTGTTGATATTTTTAGTTTATAGTTTTCATTGAGGACACTGTTGAGTTTTATTTTGTAGGATGAAGGTATCTATCTACCTACCCTTTTGCTTGTAGTTGTTTTTATTTCATCTTTGGGATATTTTGTTATTTTTGTTTGATACTTCTCTATGTTGCCTAAGTACTGAATAATTAGTGTTGATTAATTCATTTCTCTCTTTCAATTGCTTGAGTGTGAATTTCGGTACCGTTTGCTTGTACATTTGAGTTTCTGTTGTGATCAATATCAATGACTTGAATAGTTCTCTTGATGAATGATACGTTTGTGTTAGTCCAACGAGGCAATTTGAGTTGATTAATTCTTGTGTGAACTTTTAGCATCTCATACTGACTAGTCTAACGTCAAGGTGACTGTTGCAATGACCGTTGTACACGAGCTTAACTTTTAGAGTTGTGATCGATGATTGTTTTGAATGACATGTGTTGTGAGATTTACTTGAAATTTGTGCATGTGATACTTAGATATTTATCCGTTGGTTCGATTGACTAGACCTGGTAATGAAGAAACTGATCTTAGGCATGAATTATGAAGAGTAATGAATCCACGATTTAGACTCATTCTGGGCTTTATTTTAATAGATTTAGTGTCCTAAATTTCTTATTTTATGCCAATAACTGATATGAATCCTTGATTTCAGGGTATGTGGATTGAGGAATAAAGCATGGACACTAATGTGCAAAAAGGAACGAAACGAGCCAAATGAATGAAGAAATGAAGTCCTGGTGATTGCCAATATCACTCGGCGAATCGCCAAATTACCACTCTACCGCCTAAAGTTATAGAGTGCTGGAGCAGAACTAGGGTAATGATGAGTCCACAAATTGGACTCATTTAGGGCTATATTTTGATAGAATTAGTGTCCTCAAATGCATATTTTTTCTCAATATCTGATAAAAACCCTTAAGTTTAAGGTATTTGGAGTTTGAGGGAAAGCATGGACACTACTTAGCAAAAAGGAACAAAGGCAGCTGAAAGAACGAAGAAATGAAGACCAGAGAATCGCCGAACCCGTTCAGCGAGTCACCAAAAAGTCTTATCCGCTCTTTTTGTTCCAGTGTGCTGAACCCTGAAGGAAAGAATTAAATCAGCAGTGAAAAGGAGGAGTCGGCTTGTCACCGAGCAGTTCCGCGAAGTAGTACTATTATGTCTAATGATCCAAAACACGACGATGCTGAAGGATAATGCAAGACAGCGATGAACTATACCAAATGGTGGTTCATAGAGTTGATCGGTGATCACAACTAACTTCGCCGAGTGATCCTTCGCAGCACATTTTCAAACACTATAAATGCTTTTTTAAAATTGTTAACTTAGTATCAAGCCATAGACAAATTTTATTGAGACTTAGAATTTTTTTTATTTTCAAGTTTTAGAGGGTTTTGGAGACGTTGTTCTAAGACCTTGAAGATTCAAACGGTTTCAACTCCAAGAGATTGGACTTAGGGCTCGAATATTCTTCACTTTTTACGTGTTTTAAGACTTAATCCTTCATACCCATAGATGGAAACTGATATTGGTATTCATTTTTACTTCTTTTACATGTCTAGGTAAAACCCCAATTCTTGGGGTGTGATTTTGTGAATATGGGTTAAGTTAATTATTGGGTCTTGCTTGCTGATAGTTTAATCGTTGTTTAAATGTGATTTCGTTTAGTAGTTGTGTTGGAACTTAATGAGATTGTAGTTGCAAATACGATTTCACCTTCGTGATTTCAGCTTGCTCGAGAGAGAGGTCGTAAAACTAAGACTACTAAATTGATGGCCGGTGGGATGGGGTGGACATGAGGTTCAGCTCGAGAGAGTGAACCCTAGTCCTTCTTCCTCACACTCAGCTCAAGAGAGTGAGTGGGTGAAGGCGGAAGCTGTTCTTCATGAGGCAACTCGGTGTTCGAGAGAAACCAAGTTGATTCGGAGTAAGTTGCTCGAGAGATAATTTATCCCCACTATAGTCTAGTCTAGACACAAACATTCACCGAATTTACTCTCAAAAGTATGTACCCAATGATCTAGTTTAACCCGTATTCCTATAACATCCCAAGAATCCCGTCTCCATATCTCGTTTTCTTATATTTTTGTTTGTTTTTATTCATTAGTTTAACACAAACCCCCTTGATAATTGATGCTTGCGTCACCCGCTTTAAATTTGTTATGTTTTCATTTGATAAAGTTTTTAGCTACGGGTAACTTTAGCATTTTCGCGCTTAACCATTAATTTTCAAGAACCTCTCTCTTGGGACTCGACCCCAACCCATTCAGTTGGGTTATATTACAATTGTACAATGGTAGACACTCGAATTGGAAGTTGTGTCTTGATTACGCAAACATCAAATTGGCGCCCCAGCTGGGGAGTGGTGTTACGTGAAATTTTTGGTTAAAGACGAGTTTTGCTTTTGTAATCGTAGTTTACTTACCTATTTTTTAGTTTTGTTTCGCTTGTTTGTGTGTTGAGACAGAATAATGAGTATACATGATGGCCCGATAGAAGTGATGAGGTTCCGGGATAAGATTCTAGCCTTTAAACAGTTAGAATGCATACAACTTCATGAGGCGTCGATAAGGTTTAAAGCACTTCTTAGTCAATGCCATACTCATGAGATCCCCGACATAGTCCTTCTGGAATGTTTCTATAGAAGTCTTTGTCCAGGGAACAGAATGTTGGCTGATCTAATTGTCTCGGGGAGTCTAGTACGACAACCCTATGTGATAGCAGCCAAATTGCTTGACAACTTAACTGAGCCAAATCAAGCAAGTGAAAGGAGAGAGTTCAGCTTAGTAGTCTTGCTAACCCAGTTAGATGAGCTGTTTAAAAAAATGAGGATCTTGAAGTCCAGTACAACAAGAAGGGGGGCTACGTTCCTCCACATGAATGAAGGAAACTTAAGAACAAGAAGGATGGACAAATCGAAGTAATGCTCACACTTCTACTCCAGAAAGACAATGAGCAGAATAGGATATTGGAGAAGCTCATGGAGAACATATTGTTGTTGAACCAAATGACAACCTCCCATGCTATGCTCATTCAACTACTAGGGTCCCAAATGGACCAGGTGTTGACTGAGCTGTATCCAGACTCTAAAGAGGGGTTGCCTGATGAAACTAAGGCAAACCCCACCATTGAAGTTTAAGTGTTAACTTGCGTCGTGCCACGACGTTAACTAAGACACTGTTTGGGAGGTAACCCAAAACCCTTAAATGCTTTAGTTTTGTTTTTGTAAATAATGGTGTGTTGGTTGTGCAGGTTTAAATGCCGAAAGTGTTTGGCAAATGCAGATTGGTGAGCAAATGGTCCAGTCCGCGTATCGCTGAAGAGGTCGGCATGCCCGACTTGATTCACCGTTTGGCTCAACAAAATTTCAACTCAGAGCCTGTAAAACTCGGCGAGCTCAAGTGTAGTTTGGCGAGTCAACGACCAGGTCAGCGCCATTGATTAAGACGGCTGTCTTAACCCCAAAGGAAATGCAGGTCCTGTAGAAATCGACGGGTTAAGTAACCATTCGGCGCTTCGCTGAGTGGATCGGCGGACATGACTAACGTCAACGAATGGTCGCGAACAGGACGGTTATATATGGCCAAAGGTTTTAAAAGTTTCAAACTCTTCACTTTCCCTCGCTTTTAAACTTTACAAACTCACACCAAGTTAGTATTCTCAATATTCTTGATTTTCATTAGTATTTTGGTTGTTGATTGGTGCTCAGAACTAGGATTTCTCTGCCGTCTAGCATTTCAATCCTATTTTTAATCAACATCTAAGGTTGGTTTCCGAACCCTGAGTTTTCCTTTGAAATTTTTTTACTCATTTGCATTGATTGTATCTTATTGATGTGTGTTGGGCCTCTCTGATAGGATTAGATTGTTTAAATGCCAATTTTAAATTGATAATTTTGTCCATATTGCTTTGATCATAGAATGCCCGTAATTTTGTGCTTTTAAATGAATGAAATTGTATTGGGTCGTGCGTGCATGTTGTTTAGATTGATTGGGTAAAGTCTAAGTAGCCCATGTTTGCGCTAAATAACGTATAATGCTCAAGGCTAGAACGGGTGACACCCTTCTTAAGGGCAATTATCGTCAAATGGCTAAATTTAGCAAAACCGGAAGAAGTCGGACTATTCTGGGGTGATGGGTGCTATGGGTCTTAGCCTAATTTAACTATTGCATGTTTTGATTTTCTTTTTGGGGGTTGCAGAGTTGAATTCGAGAAGGTAGATTGAAAATAGGCACGTTGGGTCGACCTCGCAGAACAACTCGGCGGTAGGTCTAATGACCCCCTGTAGCTTTTCATTTCATGCTAAATGTGATGTTTGAGTCTGTAACTTTCTGTGAGAAGCCTGAGGTCGCCGAAAACACTCGGCGAGTCACCGAAAGTATGCTTGATCGCCCTTTGTCTGCACCCTTGAAACCCTTGTCGCAGTGTAACTTTTGGTGGACAAACCCATGCTCGCCGAAAGGGCCTTCCCACCGCCGATTTGCCAAATTTTTTGAGCCAATCTCTTCGGGGAGCCCGATCTAGCTCGCCAAAGAGGTTCGGCGACTTACCGACTGGATCGGTGAGTCTGTCTGCAATAGATTTCCTGTGCTTATGTTGATTTTCTCCTAATCTCTCCCGATCTTTTGCAAATATGGTACGTACAAATCTAACCATGCCACCCAAGAAAACAACACATGACATTAATATAAACGAAGGGGGATCAAATCTACCACAGAAGAGAAGGCAAAAACTCCTACCGCGAGACAAAGGAAAAAGGATGAAGCATATAGCTAGGAAAGGAGTAGTTGTAGACAACAGGGTTGAGTTGTATGAACCTGAAGACGAGCAGCCTTTATTTAACCGAAGGAATGAGCTCCGAACTAGATCTCAATCCACATCCGCCCAAGTTCCCTCAGAAGCCACTCCTCCAAAAACGGACTCCGTGCCAGCTCAGGCACCTCCATTGACCCGTGCACTCCCCATCATTCCTACCCTTAGACTGCTGAACATATTGATAGGTGATGGGGCACAGACCATCCTAGAAGAGAAGCTATTATCTATGGAGGGCCTGGAAGGCAAATATCTCGATGTTATGGACAGCCTCCGCTATCATGAGTTTGAGCAGTTCACAAGGTCTCGAGGCCTTTACATTCCTTCCTGGGTCAGGGAATCTTACACAGCTTATGGGGAGTTGGTGCACAAGAGCAAGAAGAAGGCAAGCGAGTTTAGACCCGTGATGTCGGTCATGGTCAGAGGTAAGGAAATGGAGTGCAACAACGAACATATAAACTTTGTATTGGGTAGACCGCTGCACTCTGAATTTCCTTACGAGGGTTTGCCTATTGTACAGTCCCTAGATGACCTAAAGGGTTGGCTGGCTCCTATGATTTCTGACACCACCTCGAGGTGGATCGGGGTAGGGGCTACAATTGAGAAGAGAGACCTAAACATTGCTGTCAGGTTCTGGTTTGGTTTTTTCAACAACACCATAATGCCATCCCAGAACGAGTCCATTCTGCGCCATCCTAAGGCAGCTTGCCTCGGTTCTATCATGTACAGGAGGCGCATCGACCTAGGACTGCTGATTTCACCGGAGATGGCTAGGAGAGCCAAATAGAAACTGACTTTTTTGCCATTTTCAGTCCTGAACACTGAGCTGTGCCGATGTGCTGGAGTACCCCGGGACACGGTGAGGGATATTGAGGTCAACCATTAATCCTCCACTGACATCCGGCGTATCGAGGCCGAGTTCATACGAGAGAAGGCTGGCGGGATGAGTGCAGTTTCGACAGATATTTCTCAAGAGGTTGATATTGGCTCGTTACCTGCAGAGGCATCTTCGCTTACTCCGGCATCTGGGCCTTCGGGTACACCCACTCCCTCTTCTTCACAGGTCCTAGGTGCTTCTTCCTCCTCCTCCCAGCCTGTCAGGATTACTCAGGCCATGATCCTGAAAATGGGGAATCTGGCCTATTCAGCTGATGTGAGGGTGACTCGACTGAAGATATCCATCCCATGGATTATTAATAGTGCTATCTTGGTTGCACTGACCCCCCTTAGGGTTTCTGTTGATGATCTGGCTAATAAAGTCACTACTTGTGAGAGCAGACATGGGATGACATCTGAGGTTTCAAATTTGAAAGCCGAAGTAGCAGATCTGAGGAAGGACGTAGACTATTTGAACTCTACCGATTTCACCTCATTGATTCAGGGTACAGATGACGAGGATTCTTCTGAGTTCTCGGGGATTCCTCCGGATACCACCGGAGTAGTACAGAGGGATGGCATAGCTTTTGAGGAGTCGGATGCAGAGATCGACGAATAGCAGATAGCTGTACATGATGATAAGATAAGAGAGAGCCGAGAGGAGAGCATATTTAAAGATTTGCCAGATCTTGTGGAGACAACTGTGCAGCCGATGATCAAGACATTGCCGATTGAGACGTCCACATCAGCTCCCAGTGGATGTGACACTTCTATTCCTCTTGAGGTTACTCCGGGCACTGATGCCCATATTCAGAGTACCACGCCGGGAACTAAGGCCCAGACAGATGGAGAGACTGCATAGACAGGATCATTTCTTTACCTCCTTCTCTGTCTTACTTACTTTTAGTTTTGGATAATTTTATTTGCATTTGAGGACAAATGATTTTTGTTTGTGGTGGGGTGAGGCCACCTTTGTGCATATTTGTTTTGTTTATATATTTGGAATGAAATTTATAATTGTGTTAATACTGCATTTTTGTGGATGTTTAAGCTTGTGGCTCCATATTTTATACTGCAAAATGATTTTGACCCTTCCAAAAAAATTTTCCACCCCTTCTGTGTTGAATGTGGCTGTTCTTTCACAAATTTGAGTCTCGGTTCCGATCAATACCGATGACTTGAATAATGCTCTTAATATAACAAACATGAATGTGTGGCTACGATAAGGTCAAGTGAAGTTGCATAGACAATATGTAAACTCTTTGCATCTCGTTGTGACTAGCCAATTGTTAAATCGAGTCTCTTGCGATGAACGTTGCACACTAACGAAAGTGCGGAGTCTTGTTTGACTTTAGTGTCGATGCCTAGTGTGATGAGCTTACTTGTGAACTATGCATGATGGATCCTAGAAATTTCTCTGTTGGTCTAGTCGACTAATTAAGGCTATTTCTTGATATGATCTTAGGAAACTTCGACGAGTGTGAGCCCATTTGACATATACCTCTTTTGTGGTCTACCTTGTGAGTGTGTGAACCTCTCTTGAACACCCCTTGAACCTTACCTTTCTTTGGAAGAAACTTGATGACCACATGACCTTTCTTGACCTATTACCGTTAATCATCGTGAATTGTGGTTGATTAAATAGCGAACTTAGGCCAAAAGCCTAAGTTGGGGGTGTGGTGAAAAGAAAAGGGAAAGTCAAGAAGTGCAAGAAAGTCCCTTCTACCCATGATTTTGTGAAAAAATGGAACCCCTCCATACAAAAAAATAAAGAAAGAAAAAGAAAAAGAATGAAAAAAATTTGTGGAATAAAGTTATGAAAGTATAAAGAAAATTGGGGTTTCCAACTATCCATGGGAAGTGAATAATATGACTACTTATGAAGCACTAAAGAAAATGATGAAGGAAGAGGAAAGGAAGTGTTGTGAGCACCACATTTGATGAGAATGAAAGTCACTGAGCTTAAATGACCATACCTTTGCACTCAACCCCATTACAAGACTTGAAAGATCTTTTTGATCTTGAGTGAGCTGAAACAAATGTCGATTGGAAAATACAGGCAAATCTATGGGTGAAATTATGCATTGTGTTCGTTTCTGTGAGTGTGAGCATTGCATTTGATTCTGAAGCTTTAAATTGTGAAACATTGTGTGAATATGGAATCTTTCTTTGTGTGAGGGCATTTGAACACTTTTGTTGAGCTTGAACTTGCATTTTAAGCAAGTATTGTGAGCATGAGATTTGTTGATAATGGTGAGTCACAACTTGAATCTTTCAGTGCACAATTGATCTTTGCATGAGTAAAGTGAGTCTTATTGTGTGCATTCATGATTGATTCTTGTGTAGCACTATTTGAGACACCCTTTTTGAACAACTGAACTTGAGTTGCTTAAGGAGTAGCAAAAGTTTAAGTTGGGGGTGTTGAGGAGTCCACAAATTGGACTCATTTAGGGCTATATTTTGATAGAACTAGTGTCCTCAAATGCATATTTTGTCTCAATATCTGATAAAAACCCTTAAGTTTAAGGTATTTGGAGTTTGAGGGAAAGCATGGACACTACTTAGCAAAATGGAACAAAGGAAGCTGAAAGAACGAAGAAATGAAGATTTGAGAATCACCGAACCCGTTCGGCGAGTCGCCAAAAGGTCTTATCCGCGCCTTTTGTTCCAATGTGCTGAACCCTGAAGGAAAGGATCAAATCGGTAGTGAAAAGGAGAAGTCGGCGTGTCGCCGAGCAGTTCCGCGAAGCAGTACTATGTCGCCTAATGATCCAAAACACGACGATGCTGAAGGCTAACGCAAGACGGCGATGAACTATACCAAAGGGAGGTTCGCCGAGTTGATTGGCGATCCCAACTAACTTCGCTGAGTGATCCTTCGCACCACATTTTCAAACACTATAAATACTTGTTTTAAATTGTTAACTTAGTATCAAGCCATAGACAAATTTTATTGAGACTTAGAATTTTTTTTATCTCCAAGTTTTAGAGGGTTTTGGAGACTTTGTTCTAAGACCTTGAAGATTCAAAGGGTTTCAACTCCAAGAGATTGGACTTAGGTCTTGAAGATTCTTCACTCTTCACGTGTTTTAAGATTTATCCTTCATTCCCATTGATGGAAACTGATATTGGTATTGATTTTTACCTCTTCTACATGTCTAGCTAAAACCCCAATTCTTGGGTGTGATTTTATGAATATGAGTTAAGTTAATTGTTGGGTCTTGCTTGCTGATAGTTTAATCATTTTTAAATGTGATTTCGTTTAGTAGTTGTGTTGGAACTTAATGAGATTGTAGTTGCAAATACGATTTCACCTTCGTGTTTTCGGCTTGCTCTAAAGAGAGGTCGTAAAACTAAGACTACTAAATTGATGGCCGGTGGTCTTGGGTCGACATGAGGTTCAACTCGAGAGAGTGAACCCTAGTCCTTCTTCCTCACACTCAGCTCAAGAGAGTGAGTGGGTTAAGCCGGAGGCTGTTCTTTATGCGGCAACTTGGTGTTCGAGAGTAACCGAGTTGATTCGGGGTAAGTTGCTCGAGAGAGAATTTACCCCCACTATAGTCTAGCCTAGTCACAAATATTCAACGAATTTACTCTCAAAAGCATGTACCCAATGATCTAGTTTAACCCGTATTCCTATCACATCCCAAGAATCCCGTCTCCATATCTCATTTTCTTATATTTTGTTTGTTTTTATTCATTAATTTAACACAAACCCCCATTGATAATTGACGCTTGTGTCAACCCCTTTAAATTTTTTATGTTTTCATTTGATAAAGTTTTTAGCATTTTCGCGCTGAACCATTAATTTTCAAGAACCGCTCTCTTGGGACTCGACCCCAACCCATTTGGTTGGGTTATATTACTATTGTACGATCGTAGACACTCGAATGGGAAGTTGTATCTTGATTACGCAAACATTAAAATGGCGCCGTTGTCGGGGAGTGGTGTTACGTGAAACTTTTGGTTAAAGAAGAGTTTTGCTTTTGTGATCGTAGTTTACTTACCAAATTTTTAGTTTTGTTTCGCTTATTTGTGCATTGAGACAGAATAATGAGTATACATGATGGAGATGGTAAACCAATGGAGCACCTCCCAGTAGAAGTGATGAGGTTCCGGGATAAGATTCTAACCTTTAAACAGTTAGAATGCGAACAACTTCATGAGGCATAGATGAGGTTTAAAGCACTTCTGAGTCAATGCCATTCTCATGAGATCCGCGACATAGTCCTTCTGGAATGTTTCTACAGAAGTCTTAGTCTAGGGAACAGAATGTGGGCTGATCCAATTGTTTCGGGGAGTCTAGTATGACAACCCTATGTGATAGCAGCCAAATTGCTTGACAACTTAACTGAGCCAAATCAAGCAAGTGAAAGGAGAGACTTCAGCTTAGCAGTCTTGCTAACCCAGTTAGATGAGCTGTCTAAAAAAAAATGAGGATCTTGAAGTCCAGTACAACAAGAAGGGTCTCTACATTCCTCCTCATGAATGAAGGAAACTTAAGAACAAGGAGGATGGACAAATCGAAGCAATGCTCACACTTCTACTCCAGAAAGACAATGAGCAGAATAGGGTACTGGAGGAGCTCATGGAGAACATATTGTTGTTGAACTAGATGACAACCTCCCATGCTATGCTCATTCAACTACTAGGGTTCCAAATGGACCAAGTGCTGACTGAGCTCTATCCAGACTCTAAGGAGGGGTTGCCTGATGAAACTGAGGCAAACCCCACCATTGGAGTTTAAGTGTTAACTTGCGTCATTCCACGATGTTAACTAAGACACTGTTTGGGAGGCAACCCAAAATCCTTAAATGGTTTAGTTTTGTTTTTTTAAATAATGGTGTGTTGGTTGTGCAGGTTAAAATGCGGAAAGTGTTTGGAAAATGCAGATTGGCAAGCAAATGGTCCAGTCCGATCGCCAAAGAGGTCGGCATGCCCGACTTGGTTTGGGTCAACAAAGTTTCAACTCAGAGCTTGTAAAACTCGACGCTCAAGTGTAGTTTGGCGAGTCACCGACCAGTTCAGCGACATTGATTAAGACTGTCGTGTTAACCCCAAAGGAAATGCAGGTCCTATAGAAATCGGCGGGGTAAGTAACCATTTGGCACATAACCGAGTGGATCAGCGGACATGACTAACATCACTGAATGGTCGCGTACAGGACGGTTATATATGACCAAAGGTTTTAAAAGTTTCAAACTCTTCACTTTCCCTCGCTTTTAAACTTCAAAAACTCACACTAAGTTAGTATTCTTAATATTCTTACTGTTCAATAGTATTTTGGTTGTTGATTGGTGCTCAGAACTAAGATTTTCTTTGCCGTCTAGCATTTCAATCCTATTTTTAATCGGCATCTAAGGTTGGTTTCTGAACCCCGAGTTTACCTTTGAAATTTTTTTACTCATTTGTACTGATTGTATCTTATCGAAGTGTGCTGGGCCTCTCTAATAGGATTATATTGTTTAAATGCCAATTTTAAATTGACAATTTTGCCCATATTACTTTGATCATTGAATGCCCGTAATTTTTGTGCTTTTAAATGAATGAAATTCTTTTGGGCTGTGCTTGCATGTTGTTTAGATTGATTGGGTAAAGTCTAATTTGCCCACGTTTGCGTTAAATAACGTATAATGCTCAAGGATAGAACCGGTGACACCCTTCTTAAGGGCAATTCTCGTCAAATGGCAAAATTTGGCAAAATCGGAAGAAGTCGGAGTATTTCGGGGTGATGGGTGCTATGGGTCTTAGCTTAATTTAACTGTTGCATCTTTTGATTTTGTTTTAAGGGGTTGCGGGGTTGAATTCGAGAAGATAGATTGAAAATAGTCACATTGGGTCGTTTGGCGAGCTGGGTTGAGCTCGCCGAACCACTTGGCGGTTCACCTAATGACCTTATCTCTCTTTTAATTTCATGCTAAATATGATGTTTGAGTCTGTAACTTTCTGTGAGAAGCCTGAGGTTGCCTAAAGCACTCGGCGAGTCACCGAAAGTATGCTTGATGCCCTTTGTCTGCACCCCTGAAACCCTTGCTCGCCAAAAGGGCCTTCCCACCGCCGATTTGCCATAATTTTTGAGCCAATCTCTTCGGCGAGCCCGATATAGCTCGCTAAATAGGTTTGGCGACTCGCCGACTGGATTGGTGAGTCTGTCTGAAATAGGTTTTCTGTGCTTATGTTGATTTTCTCCTAATCTCTCCCGATCTTTTGCAGATATGGTACGTACAAATCTAACCATACCACCCAAGAAAACAGCACAAAACATTAATATAAACGAAGGGGGATCAAATCTCCCAAAGAAGAGAACGCAAGAACTCCCACGGGAGACAAAGGCTAAAGAAAGAAACATATAGCTAGGAAAGGAGTAGATGTAGACAACATGGCTGAGTTGTATGAACCTGAAGATGAGCAGCCTTTATTTAACCGAAGGAATGAGCTCCGAACTAGATCTCAATCCGCATCCACCCGAGTTCCATCAGAAGGCACTCCTCCGGAAATGAACTCCGTGCCAGCTCAGGCACCTCCAATAACCCGTGCACTCCCCATCATTCCTCCCCATAGACTGCTGAACAGATTGAAAGGTGATGGGGCACGAATCATCCTAGAGGAGAAGCTATTATCTATGGAGGACCTGGAAGCCAAATATCCCGATGTTATGGACACCCTCCGCTACCATGAATTGGACCAGTTCACAAGGTCTCAAGGCCCTTACATTCCTTCCTGGGTCAGGGAATTTTACAAATGTTATGGGGAGTTGGTGCCCAAGAGCAAGAACAAGGTAAGCGAGTTTAGACCGGTGAAGTCGGTCATGGTTAGAGGCAGGGAAGTGGAGGCAACAACGAATATATAAACATTGTATTGGGTAGAACGCTGCACTCTGCACTTTCTTACGAGGGGTTGCCTATTATACAGTCCCTAGATGACCTAAAGGGTTGGCTGGCTCCTCTGATTTCTGACACCACCTCGAGGTAGATCGGGGTAGGGGCTCCTATTGAGAAGAGAGACCTGAACATTGCTGCCAGGTTCTGGTTTGGCTTTATCAGCAGCACCATAATGCCATCCCAGAATGAGTTCATTTTGCGGCATCCTAATGCAACTTTCCTCGGTTCTATCATTGTACAACAAGTACGATTTCAGCTTCGTGTTTTCGGCTTGCTCAAGAGAGAGGTCGTAAAACTAAGACTACTAAATTGATGGCCGGTTAGATTGGGTCCACATGAGGTTCAACTCGAGAGAGTGAACCATAGTCCTTCTTCCACACACTCAGCTCGAGAGAGTGAGTGGGCTAAGGAGGAGGATGTTCTTCATGCGGCAACTCGGTGTTCAAGAGAAACCAAGTTGATTCGAGGTAAGTTGCTCGAGAGAGAATATACCCCCACTATAGTCTAGTTTAGTCACAAACATTCAACGAATTTACTATCAAAAGTATGTACCCAATGATCTAGTTTAATCCATATTCCTATAACACCCCAAGAATGCCTTCTCCATATCTCGTTTTCTTATATTTTTGTTTGTTTTTATTCATTAGTTTAACACAAACCCCCAATGATAATTGACGCTTGTGTCACCCCCTTTAAATTTGTTATGTTTTCATTCGATAAAGTTTTTAGCGAAGGGTAACTATAGCATTTTCACGCTTAACCATTAATTTTCAGGAACCGCTCCCTTGGGACTCAACCCTAACCCATTCGGTTGGGTTATATTACTATTATATGATCGTAGACACTTAAATTGGAAGTTGTGTCTTGATTACGCAAACATCAGGTAACTTCGACGAGTAGAAAATCCACTCGGCGAGTCGCCGATGACTTCAACGAAGGATGACCAGGTCGCCAAAAGGTGTTGATGGAGACCCAAGCAAGTGTTGATGGGTGATGTAAAAGAAGAAAGGGCGATTCACGGAATCATTTGGCGATTTCGACCAAGATCGCCTAAGGGTACAGTAACTGAACCAAGAAAGAGTGAAAATTGAAGTCGAAATGAAGGACACTCGGCGAGTCGCCAAACAATCGGTGAAGCCTGACTTACCTCGCCGATCGATCTTAAACGGTCACACTTCAGACTTGTTTAAATTGATTTTTTGCTGGAGAGAGAAAGCATTTAAAAAGGGGAGAAGTAGAAAATAGAGGGAGAAAACATTTCCGTTGTGATTTTCAAAGTGACTTTCGCAAGATTTTTGCTTGAGATTTTGTAATAGAGAAGATTTTAGTAAACTTTAATTTTCAAATTTCAATTACCCAGCTATGGAAAACATGGCAGATGTTGATTTTCCTATTTTTGCTATGAGTGGCTAAAACCCTTCTCTTGGGGTTTTAACTATGAAACCAAATTGTTGAGTTTTGCTCAGTGGGTGTCGTTGGATGGCGAATAATGGCATTAATTTGAAGTGGGTCTGAGTTGCTACTGCGTTTTGAGGTCATCTTGCATGATTAGTGTAACAAGTTCAGTGTTTTTGGGTAGCTCGAGAGAGAAGTGCAGAACCAATGTAGAAAACTTAGCATCCTTAGTAGTGGGTTAGCATGATTTTAGCTTGAGAAAGTGAAACATGGGATCTATCCTTTGTGTCTAGCTTGAGAGACTGGATTTGATGAGGACAAGGGCTGAGCAACTTCGAATTAGTGTTGAAGTTTGAGAGAATTTGACATAGAAAAGGTAATTGTTCGAGAAAAAATTACTTTATATATGGTCCTACCTACCCACGATAAATTATCCTATTGTGAGCATCAACGTTCATCCATTAAGTTAAAATTCAATAATTGGTTGGTCAATTCCCCAAGTTCTACCTTACTACTTGATCATTTTGTGTTGAAGTGTGAAATCGAAGTGATAATCATAATTTAATATTTGAAACTAAAACCAAAAAGGTGCAACAAGTGTTCAATTGACGAGATTGTTGTCATATTTTAATCATTGAATTTGAAGGATAAACTACTATCTGTGGGATCAACCCCAACTCATTTAGTTGGGCTATTGTACTGACTAGCAATTGTTGACACTTAGAATTGGATGAAGTTTCATGATACGTTAATCAAAATGGTGCCGCTGCAGGGGAGTAGCATTACTTAGAGTTCTTTGATTGAAAATTTGACAGTTTTGAATTGGTTGGTTGTAGTTGAGTTGGGTTAGGCTGCTTGGTGTAAGTGTGTTCGGACTACATAGAGGCAAGAATGAGTGAAGAACAAATGAATGATAGTCAAGCAGGTCATCGGGACGGTATCGATGATATCAACAGTGTTTACAACCCAAGTCAAGCCGGTGAAATAAGTGCAATTTGCATACCACAAGCTGAGGGAAATGCAATATTTGAAGTCACTAGCACAACTCTTCATATCCTCCAAATGAGGGGACTATATGGAGGACTAGAGCATGAAGACCAGCATGATCATTTAAGAAATTTCACAGAGATATGCGGCTCGTTTTCGTTCAAGAATGTGTCACAAGAGTCAATTCGGCTTCAGTTGTTCCCACTATCTTTGACGGGGGAAGCTAGCAAGTGGTTAGCCGAGTTACCAAGAAATTCTATCACATCACGGGAGGAGTTGATTATAGCGTTCAATGCAAGGTTCTTTCCTCCATCAAGGATGATGAAACTTAGAGACGATATTCAATGTTTCAAGCGATGGGAGGGGGAACCCATCCATGAAACGTGGGTGGGGTTTAAGAAACTCTTACTTAAATGGCCAACTCATGGGCAACCAAACAATTTGCTACTCCAATATTTTTACCGGAGTCTTGATTCGGTTAATAAAGGAGTGGCCGATCAATTGATACGAGGGGGAATAATGTTATAATCATTTGAGGTGGCTTCATTTCTTCTTGATGACATGACCAAAATAAATCAAGTGTGGTACACCCAAGAAGATCAAGTCTCTCCATTTTGTTTTAGATTGACTCAAGAACAACTTGATAAAGAGAGAGATGGATGAAAACATGGAGAAGATGTTGACCGAAATGGAATTTCTACAAGAGCATATGAAGAGGACATTTGGAGTGTTTAGAGTTGAGGAGGGTTCTTCTTCCGATTACTCAAGGCCGGTGGAGAATCAAGGTTGAAAATCCAAGAGATATGAGGAGGGTTTCCATCCATGCTATCTACAGCGAGGCGGAAATCAAGGTTGGAACTATCACAAGGGAGAAGAGAAAATGAGATACTATCAAGATTGGGCTGAGCAAAGCGATTATTAGAGAAGGAAAGATGACCATGATAAGAACCACATTTACTCGAGTGATAGCCCAAAATCGAAAAGGAGTGCAAGTAGTCCCCGGGTGAATTATTTGTTGTCACGCATACTTGATAAAGTTGAAGGTTCGGATGATTTATTGAAGGGAACGAAAGATGACTTTTCATCACTGAAAAGTAAAGTGAACTCTCATGCCGATGCCATCAAGATACTTGAAGGTCAGTTGAGTTTACTATCATCATAATTGAAACCAAAGATGACAATGGAAGATGATGATAGAGGGCTGGCGGTGGTTACTCGTAGTGGAAAGGTAGCAATGGGTAATGTGACGGGCAATGAAGAAGCTCAAAAGCATGAAAAAGATAAAGGCACGGAGAAAGAAGAGACATATATTCATCAAAGCATTGCCAAAGAACCACAGAACGAAATGGAGCAACATCATCCAATGCCAAAAGTCATGCAAACTTTACCCAAAATATCTCCCCCATTTCCCCAACATCTAAAGAAGAAGAATGAAGATGAGAAATTCAATAAGTTCTTATCGGTGTTCAAGACATTATTAATTAATCTCCCTCTTGTGGAAGCATGTTTGGAAATGCCGGGTTACGCCAAGTTTATGAAGAAATTAGTCACAAAGAAAAGGAGCTTAGATTTTGAGACAATGGAAGTTTCCCATAGTTGTAGTGCAATTATGACTAAGGAGCTGATAAAAAAGAGAGAGGATCCCGGAGCGTTAACCATCCCTTGTACCATTGGAATGTTCCAATTTGCTAAAGCTTTAAGCGATTTGAGAGCAAGCATCAACTTAATACCATATGCAATTTATAAACAACTTGGGTTGGGTGAACCGAAAGCCACCACAATGAGACTCTTGATGGTAGACCGATCCATCAAACATCCCATGGGGATACTATATGACATCTTGGTAAAGGTTGACCGATTCATTTTTCCGGCTGATTTTGTTATTCTCGATTGTGAAATAGATGGTGAAATTCCCATTATTTTGGGAAGACCATTCTTGGCAACCGGGAGAACAATGGTGGATGTTTAAAGCGGAGAATAGAAGTTTCGGGTGAATGAAGATGAAGTGACCTTCAATGTTTGTAAGTCAATGAAACACCCAAGCGATATTCATGTGCTCTCCACTGTTGATGTTATGGATGAGGCGGTAGCTAGTGTGAGCCATTTGATGTGTATGAGTGAACCACTTGAAGTTGTTCTTGCTAACTATGATAAATTCGAATTCAAGGCTATGAAGAGGTTGTAGCTTCTCTTTTAGGTTTGGGGGGGGGGGGTATTCAAAGACTCCATTGAAGTTGGACATCGATCTAAAGAATCAAAGAAAGTCCTCCCGCAAAGATATTAACAGAAGATCCACCAAATTTGGAGTTGAAAGTACTTCCTTCCTATCTCTGATATGCTTTCTTGCGGGCAAACAACACCTTACCGGTAATCATTGCAGCTAATTTACTTGAATGGAAGATAAAATTGCTCCTTGAGATGCTGAGAGGGCATAATAAAGCTATAGGTTGGACGATCGCTGACATAGTAGGCATTCCTTCCGGTATTTGCACTCACAAAATTCAGCTTGATAATGAGTGTAAATCGAGCATTGAACATCAGTGGAGATTGAACCCACCAATGCAAGAGGTAGTGAAAAAGGAGATAATAAAGTGGTTAGACGCAGTTGTGATCTACCCTATCACAGATAGAAAATGAGTAAGCCCCGTACAATGTGTACCGAAGAAATGAGGTATCACTGTGGTCCCAAATGAAAAGGGGGAGCTTGTATCTATGAGGCCTGTGACCAGATTGAGAGTATGCATGGATTACCGAAAGTTAAATTCGTGGACTGAAAAAGGATCACTTTCCCATGCCTTTAATGGATCAAATGCTTGATCGACTCTCAGAGAGAGGTTGGTATTGCTTTTTGGATGGGTATTCTGGTTACAACCAAATCTCCATTGCTCCAGAAGACCAAGAGAAAACCACCTTCACATGTCCTTATGGGACTTTTGCCTTTAAAAGGATACCATTCGGGTTATGTAATGCTCCAACAACATTCCAACGTTGCATGCTATCCATTTTTGCTGACATGGTGGAGGATTCAATGGAGGTATTTATGGATGACTTCTCGGTTGTGGGTGACACCTTTGAGGTATGTTTAGATCACTTAGGACAAGTTCTCCAAAGATATGTGGAGAAAAAATTGGTACTCAATTGGGAAAAATGTCACTTCATGGTTAAAGAAGGTATAGTACTTGGTCACAATGTGTCGCAAAATGGGCTGGAGGTGGATAAAGCGAAGATTAAAGTGATTGAGAAATTACCACCACCAATTTCGATAAAGGGGGTTCGTAGTTTTTTGGGACATGCCGGTTTCTACCGGAGGTTCATTAAAGACTTCTCTAAGATTGCACATGCTCTATGCAAACTCTCAGAGAAAGAGGTAAAATTTCACTTTGGTGATGCTTGTATGGTGGCTTTCAGCTGTCTAAAGGAGAAATTGGTATCCACCCCGGTCATCATTAGTTATGTTTGGTTAGAATCTTTTGAAGTAATGTGTGATGCAAGCGGAACAACATTAGGTGTTGTGCTGGGGAAAAAACGCAACAAACTATTTCAACCAATTTACTACACGAGTAAGACTCTAAATACTGCTCAACGTAACTATACCGTTACTGAACAAGAGTTGCTTGCGGTAGTCTATGCGTTTGAGAAATTCCAGGCATATTTGCTAGGTACTAAAGTAGTTGTTCACACTGATCATGCTGCACTACTTTACCTAATGGAAAAGAAGGATGCAAAGCCAATATTGATAAGGTGGGTGCTACTATTACAAGAATTCGATTTTAAGGTCAAAGATAGGAGAGGTTGTGAAAATCAGTTGGCTGACCACTTATCGAGATTAGAAGGCAAGGAGAAGGACGAGCTTGAGATTGACATAAATGATTCTTTTCTCGATGAGCAGGTATTCACGGTAACTCTCAAACAACCTCCTTGGTATGCTGATTTTGCTAATTATGCAGTGTGTGGTCTAATGCCGAACGACCTAAACTTCTCTCAACAATAAAGGTTCTTGTTCGTTGTTAATAAGTTCTTTTGGGATGAACCATATTTATTCAAAGAATTTGCTGACCATATCATTAGAAGATGTCTTTCGGAAGAAGAATCCATTGACATTCTCCATGCTTGTCATGCTTCACCAGTTGGAGGTCATCATGGTGGTGTACGTACAACTGCTAAAGTTCTACAAAGTGGGTACTATTGGCCGTCTCTATACAATGATTCTCATGATTTTGTTAAGAAGTGCACTCAATATCAGAAACAACGTGGAGTGTCCAAAAGACACGAGTTACCTCTTATGCCCATCTTATAAGTTGAGTTATTTGAAGTTTAGGGAATTGATTTTATGGGCCCATTTGTAAGTTTGTTTGGAAATAAGTATATCTTGGTGGCTGTAGATTATATTTCCAAATAGGTGGAGGTTGTTGCACTTCCAAATAATGAAGGGAAGAGCGTTGTTCAATTTCTGAAATGCTACATCTTTGCGAGATTTGGTACTCCTAGGGCTATTATTAATGATGGGGGAACCCACTTTTGCAACAAGTGGTTCTCAGCTGCATTGAACAAGTATGGAGTGAAACACAAAGTAGCAACTCCGTATCATCCCCAAATGAGTGGCCAGGTCAAAGTGTCAAACCGGGAGATCAAAAGCATCTTGGCCAAGACAGTGAATGCCAACAGAACTGATTGGTCTCGAAAGCTCGATGAAGAACTATGGGCATATTGTACGGCTTATAAAACACCGATCGGGGTGTCTCTGTATCATCCAGTTTTTGGTAAATCTTGCCATCTACTAGTTGAATTGGAACACAAAGAGTTCTGGGCATTGAAAGCTTTAAATTTGGACTGGACAAAAACCTCAAATGAGAGAGTAAAGCAGTTAAATGAGTTGGACGAATTCAGATTCAAAGCTTATGAAAGCTCAGCCCTTTATAAGGAAAAGATGAAGAAATGGCATGATTCTAAAATCCTTAAGAGGCAATTTAGAGTAGGAGACTGGGTGTTACTATACAACTCTCAACTTAGACTCTTTCCAGGAAAGCTCAAGTCCAAATGGTCGAGACCGTTTAGAGTGACGCGAATATTCACAAATGGTGCCATCAAATTTGAAGGTGAAGATGGACCTGCATTTAAGGTGAATGGACAACGCTTGAATTTATACTTTGGCGAGTGCCAAGAGATCTCTTTGATTGAGGTGGTGTTCTTGGAAGATGCTTGAGAGCACTTCTACGTCGTGCCACAACGTTAAATAAGGTGCTTCTTAGGAGGCAACCAAAGTATTGATGTTTTAAATAATGTGTGTGTTGATTTTACAGGTGAAGGATAACGTGGAGAAAAAGATATATCGGAGAATCGCCGAAGCCGTTCAGCGAGTACGACCTAGTCCACCTTATGGATAGCAGAGAAGGGGTTTAGATTCTGGAATATTCGGTGAGAGACCTGTATCACTCAGCGAATAGCCGATGTGCTTAGGCAACTTGACTTTTCTCCCCCTTTCTACTTCAGCGTCGGCAACCTCACTCTATGATTATTCGGAGATGTTCCAAGTCTAGTATGCGAGTCACCAATCTATTCAGTGACCTTCTGCATCTCCGCCGATTTGCCCATGCTGAGGGTGTCATACACAGGAAATAAGGGCTAGATGCCGCTCCATGGGCGAATCACCGAATCATTCAACGACTGGTTTACTTTCTCGTCGACTGGGCACTTAGTGAAGATTCCTTGTTACCTCACTCTGCATGTTTACATACTAGAATTTTATCTTTATTTGTTAGTTTTCCTTTATTGTCTTATTTTTCTTTTTGTGGTAGTGTCCGTTCTCTAATCACATTGAGGACAATATTGAATGCTTTTGGTGAGGGTGGTACTTGGTCAGTGAACTACCGGGACCCTGGACGCTCTTGATTTCATCTAATGGTGGTTGTTCTCTTGCAAATTTAAGTATCGGTCTTGATCAATACCGATGACTTTAATAGTGTTCTTTATCGAACAAAAATGAATGTACGGCTACGATGAGGCCAAATGAAGTTTCATAGAAAATATGTGAACTTTTTGCATCTCGCTGTGACTATCCAAGTATCAAATTGAGTCTCTTGTGATGTAGATTGCACCTTAGCGAAAGTGTAGAGTCTTGTTTAACATTGGTGTCAATGCTTTGTGTGATGAGCTTACCGTGAACCATGTGTGATGACACCTAGAATTTGCCCCGTTGGTCCGGTTGACTAATGTCACGACCCAGGAGTACCCCCTAAACGTAACATTGCGTACTTGACCTCGAAGGGGTCTCATACAAGCCTTTAGCATCATCATTACATAAGAAATTGAAATAATGCGGACATTTAAAACTTTACAATTGAAGTTCAACTTCACTTTTCTTAAAAGAAAGTAATAGGAATTCTAGACTTTGTCTTATACCACCATCTAAACCATAGGAATACAAAGTTGGGACTTAGCCCTTATAGATCAATAAAAGTCTCAACATGAGAAGTACAGTAGAACTAAAAGATAGGAAATCCCTTCCTCGAACTTGAGGACTCACAACTACTTGGAGAAAGCAATCCAAGTCTTCTTCAATGGAGAGAGTGAAAGTCACCTAGCCGGAACCTACACTCATTAAGATGTAGAAGGAGGAAGGGGTTAGCACATAATATGTACTAAGTATAGAAACATGCATAAAAACCTTAAATATGAAAAAAAAGACATTTTTGTTAGAAAAGAATGCCTTTGTCAAGTTTAGCAACCAACATGCATTTACAATGTACAACACAAGCCATAATTACATTCATACTCACTACATGGTAATACAAACACCTTAGCAACCTCTAAGGAACAATTGTGCAATGTATGGTTGGCATCCCATAATACCAACCCTACTAAGTGTCCCCTTGAAGTGCCCTTGGTCATGCATATCACCTTTAAACCTCATAATAATCATTAGTCACCAATAAGGAAATAATAATAAAAATTACGTTGAATAGAAGGAAAGTCACTCATAATAACTAACCATTCAAGACAATATATGCATTCGTATCTCATTACAATAATAAGGAACCATCCCACAACATCCTATCAAGTCCACTTGTGATGTGGGAGTGCAGTCCCATACCCCCACTCCTACTAAGTAAACTCACCAAGAGGTCATAGCATAGCCCATGTCTCATTCATTATCATTCATTTAGGGAAGAATAGCATAACCGACATAGACCATGTGAGCTACATGGAATCCGGTGTCGTATAACCCCACACCAAAGAAGGTGTCCTACTTGCCTAAGACTAAGTGTATAACGTCTAGGTGGATCCACTAGCTAAATCTTATGTTGGCACATAGTTATGGGATAGGTAGATTGCTACTAGAAACCCACCTTATGGCATTGGCGGAAGGTCTTCCATCTCATGAGTTTACTTTCGATGACCCTCACTATTGCATTGGCAGGAGGGCCATTTCCTCACTGTCCATATCCACTCGGTGCTAAGCTTTATCTCCCAATTATACATAATTAAGTCTTGAATTAGATTTACATGTGTGAAGGAATGCTCTATCCCTCATTCAATATAACCCATCAAAATAGCTTATAGATACATTTAAAGGTGAGAATGTACTTTCAACCCTAGAATCAACATTATTGTGTGAGTAAGACTTTCACATTACATTCATAGTGTTTTCATGATAATTAGACTTTCAATCAACACAATACATCATCATCATCCTACTAGACTACTCATGCATCATTAAGTATAAGGGTAAGAGAAGATTAATACTTTCAACAATGCCTTACTTTACACATTAGTCATAGGAGATTTACTTTCTAAGTGAATTAATAGGTTGTACACAACTTTCATCAACATGTACAAACCCTAGCAATTTACCCCTTTCCAAGGTCATGAATCATGTCTCACAATTACACCTAAATATACTACAATAGGCATGAACAAAACAAGATTCAATAACTAAATTCACATAAAAACAATTCATAGTAATCATCCTGCATCAATACACCCACCACAATACTTGAAATTGGGGTCATGGGGTGGTTCATGGGTTCAAGGGGAATTTTACAATGAAAATCACCATTAAACATCAAATCATTCATAATATAATGCAATTAACATAATAAAATCGTTTTTAGGAAGAGCCCATGGTTGGAATAGAAACCCTAGTTTTTGAACAATATATTAATTTCGAAATCAAGAGTTGGAGGGCTTCATGGAGAAACATGTTCCATGAATCAAGGTTCCCATACCTTAATTGATGTTATCCCACGAAATTGGAGTGAAAAGCTTGGAGCTTGAACCCAAATCTTGAGCTTCCTCTTTGTTCTTCAATGGAGTTTAGAGAGAATGTTTTGAGAGGGAAGTGGGTTTTGATTTTGAGTTGTGAGGGGTTAAAGACTTTTTTTATTACCTAAAAATACTTTAATATACTTTGAATAACTAATTATAACCGTCCCAACCTTTAAACAAATTAATTAGTGATTTACTAAACTACGGCTGCCTCAAAGCAGTCCACTCAAGCCCCCATTCACTAGTCCCCGTCGACGGGGCGTGGTCCAAACCACAGACCATACTGGTCACTCGTGGTTTGGGTCAGAGAGGGGTCATGAGAGACCTTGGTGAGGAGACTAAGTCTCAACTCACGAGTCCAATCCACAAGGCGTGTGAATCAGTCCACGCTCCGTACTGCACACTTGTGGATTGAGACTGTGGCTAGGCAGTTTGGAGGATCCTTGGTAGAAACTAAGTGTAGACTCACGACCCCGACCTATGGGGCGTGATTCAACCTACGCCTCATAGGTTGCCTCTTCGTGGATGAGGCTGTTTTGGACAGCTTTTTGGACCTTTCCTTGGGTCATCCTCATGGACCCTTGGGGATCCTAGGGAAGTCATGCCTTGACGTTTAGGCACTAGAACCCTAGTACTAAGTTAGGAACGTTATTTTAGGACATTAACCTTATATTTAGATCTCATTAGGCTACTAGACTGTTAGCCTCTAGCTTAGGTCATTAGAAATACGGGGTGTTACATTATCTCCTCCTTGGGAACATTCTTCCCCAAATGTCGACTAAGACCCCAAACTAAGTTAGGAACACTAGACTAGCAGCCCACCATGAATGAAACATAAAAAATGAGTAAAACTCACCATAAACTATTCACCATATGCAATACTCAAAAGGAGGAAACTTCAACTCCATTTCACGGCATGGTCAATGCAATGCAAGAAATTATGAATTACTTCTACCAACTTAATATGCATATAACTCATCAATTCACATAGCATGGGAGGAACTAACTTCTCCAATTCAAATAAGCTCAACACATCAATATAGAGCTAATGTGCCATCTCAACAACACAAGATTAAGCATGTTTATCATTTCATCTCATGGAGTAAAAAATGCAATCATCATACAAAATGCAAATCAACATGAGGAAACATAGACATCATGAAAACTCAATATATGCTAAAACATGAATTCTCACAAGAACATGCATAATATAGGGAAATCATGGGGAGAAAAAAATCATACCACACACATGACTCCCAAACACTAAACTTAAAAGGAACTATTTACCTCAAGCTTGAATAGGAGTAGAAGGAAAATGATGAGGATAGCGGGACTTCATATCGGCCTCGGCCTCCCATGAAGCACCCTCAACTAAGTGATTCCTCCATAGAACCTTAACGGAAGCTACTTCCTTATTTCTCAACTTTCTCACTTGCCGGTCCAAAATCTCAACCGGGACCTCTTCATAAGAAAGGTTCTCATCAACTCCTAAATCTTGTAAAGGGAGGATAGAAACTAGATCACCAATACACTTTTTGAGCATGGAAACATGGAACACCGGGTGAACCGAGGCCTACTCATTTTGCAAGTCCACCTCATAAGCAACTTTCCCGATACGCTTCAAGATTTGATATGGCCCCACATACCAGGGACTAATACTACAACTTTTAGGCTTTTAGCAACCCCTATAAAGTGTAGCCTAAACTAGAAAAAAGTGTGGCCTTTTATCCTTTGATAAAAGGCTACACTTTTGGACTTTAAGCAATGCTTTTTAGGGGGTGGCCAAAAGAAGCGTAACCTTTGACATTAGGCCACACTTTTTAAATGTCGCCATAACAGCTACACTTAAAAAGCATGGCCAAAGAGGTATAAGGGCACACTTTATAGTAATTCATTAGCAACATCATTTGTTTGATTATACTACACTTAAAAGCGTGGCATTTGCTTTGTTTTTGGGCACACTTAAAAAATGTTGCCTTTTATATCTCATCTAGAACAACACTTATAAAGTGTAACTTGGACATCCCTATAGCAACACTTTTGAAGTGTGGCAATGTTGTGTAGAATTTTTGTAGCCACAATTTTTTCATTTTTAAGAATAATAATTTTTATTTGCATATATTCAATAATCACATAATTAAATAAATATAAATATAAGTGATCTAAAGCACAAAATTAGCTAATAAATAAATCAAAGCCATATATTTCAAATAAACTTCGAGAAACATGTCTTGTACAACCGATACTTAGAAAGTGATTGCTTAAAGATCTCTACTATCAATAAATTCCACAAAACCAAATGAATTCAAACATATATGACAATAGAACAAAAAATCTTCATCGCTCACTAAAATAGATCGAGTGTACTTAATGTCACTATTCAAATTCAAATACCGGCATTTTCCTGCACATTCAAAATAAAATTATAAGTTAGTGAAATAAATCATGTGTATTTAATATGCTCAAATTCACAGTAAGCCAAACCAATTCATAACAATAAATTAACAGGCCAAACACATCAATGGACGTTTTTATCAACAGCAAGTTGACATTCAATACACCTTCTGAGGTGGAATCAGTTTCTAACTTAATTTACAAGCCAAATGTTAAAGCAACTATGAATTAGGCAAAAAATCTCTTGAAAAACTACAGCTAGATGCTTATCAGAACCCTAATCAGGATTTAGAAGAGAAAGTTTGATCATTGTCATTGGAGCCAGAACCAACCAACCATAAACTCAAGCTCTCTCTTGTCATAAATCTCCAATGAAAAATCCCTAAGCATCTGAAGGAAGCAGTGCTGCTCTAATGGTTGAAGCAATAGTGCTTAACTTGTCTCCATTACTGTAACACCCCGAATTTTATGTGTACAAGTCCTACACATATGG
This sequence comes from Solanum lignicaule, assembly GCA_029582545.1. Classification (NCBI taxonomy): domain Eukaryota; kingdom Viridiplantae; phylum Streptophyta; class Magnoliopsida; order Solanales; family Solanaceae; genus Solanum; species Solanum lignicaule. Next base: position 72,726 of record JAJOOF010000231.1, read on the forward strand.
AACTTGAGTTAGCTTGGTGGTATAAGTAATGAACTTGATTTCCTAGATGAATGGTGACAATAAAGAAGCTATAAGGGTAACTCCCGTACATTACAATATTGCACGATCGAGTGAACGTCAAATTATAGAAGTATTTAAATTCTGGATCGAAGGGCTATATGTAAGTCTAAAATTTAAGGTGATCAAGTGTATATAAGTTTTGAGTTAAACTAAGGAGATTACGCTTGGAAAATGAATAAAAGAATTGAGGTGGTTGTTGGACTTTATAAAGCTAGCAGGTGTCAACTCCTTGCTTAACTCAAATGGGCTAGGTAGATGGGGAAGATTAGTTCATGCATTAGTGGGATCACTTGAGGCCCAAATTAAATAAAAAGGAAAAGGGAATGGAGATGAGGCCTCACACCAATTTGTCGAAGTCCAACTACTTGAGCCCAATAAAGACTAAGGCCCAAATTAAGGGTATAATTCTGGCCCATGGCTTAATATTAGAAAGGGGCAAGATTGCAGCCAAGATGAGTACATAAAGGGCCCATTTTGTGTATATATAATTCCAAGCAGGTGCATCACCTACTTGGACCAATTTGATAAATTAGTGGCTGATATTAAAACTTAAGAGGTGGGGAAAAATAAGACCTTTATAATCCCCAAGTTTCTGGCCATTTCCAAACTTTTAAGAATAGATAAAAAAAATCAAATTTCTCTCTAAGCTTCTCCTCTCTCTTTCAAAGCATAGCAGCAACCACAAGTTCCTAGGGTTCTGGGATAAACCCAATCCATTGCAAGGTAAGATAAGTGAAATTACTAATGAATTTAGCCTAGTTCTCTCATGGAATGATAGATAAACATGATATTAGTTAAGAACAAGTAGAGGACTGAATCTGTCAAAAGTTTAATTGCTCACTTTCCTTTGTTGTTGAGAGGATTTTCTCTTTTTCTTTGACCTATGCGGAGGGAATCTCAAGTTATTGAAGAGTTAAAGTTAAAAGAAAACGAGTTATAAGAATTAAGGTAAAGTGTCTGCCCTATCTTTGTCTTCCTTAAACACGAGTCTAAGTATGATATTTTAAGTATACTGTTGATATGAACTCGTGGGATGATGATGGGAAATCATTGTTTCACGTCCTCTATTGTATGTTGGATTGTTAGAACTGTTTTGGGACAGGTTGATGTGTAATAATATTGGGGAGATCTTGGTTGATGTCTGGGAAGGGTGTAAACTGTTGATATTGAAATATAGCTGTAACGACCCTAAAAACGAACTAGTGAAACTAGAGCCTCACATGTGAATTTGGAGTTGAGAACTTGATGAAATGATGAGAAATGACAGTGACGTCCGGAAACTAGTCGTTTGAACTAGTGAGTTGTAAGGGTCTTGTCGTTGAAGTTTGGAGTGTTGTTTA